>PVJS01027828.1:0-25964 GCA_004027185.1 Glis glis
CTCTCCCTCTCCCTCTCTACCTAGTGAGGCCCTCCGCAACTTCGTGAGACCCGGTTTCAAAATAAAGGATAAAAAATAGGGCTGGGGACGTAGCGTGGAGGTAGAACGCCCCTGCGTTCAATCCCCGGTACCGCAAAAAAAAAAAAAAATTAATCCAAGGCTGGGCATGGTAGCACATGCCTGTAATCCCAGGACTCATAAAGCTGAGACAGGAGGATCACAACAGATTTGAAGCCAGCCCCAGCAACTTAGCGAGGCTCTCAGTAACTTAGTAAGACCCTGTTTTCAAACAAAAAATAGAAATAGGGCTGGGGGTATAGCTTGAAGGTGGAATGCCCCTGAACTGAATCCCCAGAAACACACACACACACACACACACACACACACACACACACACCACACCACACACACACCACAACACACCACAACACACCACACACACACCACACAATTTTTTTAATCCAAAGTTATTGACTGCAGAAAAAAATTTTTAAAGGATCACTGATTAACATCAGGAGGAAAGCTAAGACCTGGTGGCATGCCTGGAAATCTCTAGGAGAAACAGCAGGAGGACTTTGTAAGGTATTTCCAAGTGATATAAGTTCTAGCAGCAGAGGAAAACTTGCCTTTCTTAGCATCGACCTTTGTGTCTGCTTTAAAAAGTGGTTTCCAGATTTCGTTTTCCTGTGAAGTCTCTTAGTTCACCCTTACTTAAGGCAGCTGGAGTTGCAGGCATTGTTCTGAGGAGCTCATGGATAGTCTTGATGCCTTTTGTAAACTAGCATTGTGTCATGTGACAGTCAGGTAGAGACCAAAAAGTATTCAAAGGGATACAAAATAGACATGCACGCCTGGGGCCTGAGAGAAACAGCAGCATAGTTGTGCATCGTAATCTGAAGATTTCCAAGAAAGCCTCACTGCCCCAATTCTTTTCCCTATCAGCCAGCCATATGCCTGAGATGACCCCCCCCCCCAGCACATTTGCCTCTCAAAAGCTCCTTTTTGGTCATCACTAATGTTTTAAAAGCCCATCTGCCAAAGGCTAAGGATTAGCCCACACTCCCTTGGACACAGGACTGGTAGAAGTGAGATTTCGTAGCACACTGGCCACCTCAGCTGTGTTCTGGCAGGGCTGGTTCAAACTGGGGAGTGAGCCTCTGGTTTCTTGATTTCTCTTCTGCTTCCAGTGATGTACAATGTTTATACTACTTTTTTCTTTTCTTTTTTGAAATCCATTTTTTTCTATAAATCACTTGAATCTCACCTCTAAACCATTTCAGTGTAATGTTGTGCAATGTAGAGTAGGATGTAAGAACTCTAAGTGTTCATTCTGAAGCTGCCTGTGAATTAAATCATTGTTACCTTTGTTTCCTCTGGCATGGCAGCATCTCCAGGCTCCAGCACTTGCTCAGCTGCTACGATGCCAGTGAGCCGGTGTTCCTGGGAGAGCGCTACGGCTACGGCCTGAGCACTGGTGGCTACAGCTACGTCACAGGAGGAGGAGGGTGAGTGTGAGCCTGGATTCTGCAAATGTGTTTGCCTCTCAGGGTCCCTGGGGGATAGAGCCTAGGACCCCAATACAGATGCTCAAGCCCCTTACAGAAAATGTAGTATTTGCATATGACCTATGCCTATCCTCCTGTATACTTTAAGTCATCTCTACATTACCTGTAATGTAATATCTATTACAGTGGAAATGGTTTTATATTGTATTGTTTGAGAAATAATGACAAGGAAAAAAAGAGTCTGTATGTCACCACAAGAGGTTCAAGGAGTTTCTGTAGAGGAAACCTCAACTCAGGATTGAGTCCTTGCCTAGTGACAGAGAAGAATTTCAGCACACACTGGTCACAAACACAGACAGAGATCTATTTAGGAAAGTAGATACCTGTTCAAGGGAGAATATGGGCCATCTCTAGAGAGAGAGATGCACTTTTGGGGACCCTGGCCCTTCTTTAAAGGAAACTTGGACAAAGGTGAGTATGGGAAGGTATGGTGGTCACAAGATGGCTTAAGGTATTCTGGTCATTCTCAGGATTTTTAGGTTGACCTTGTCTCCATTATCAGACTAATGGATAATGTTGGAAAGACCCCTAAATTACAGGTTTCTTAAAATGTTATATCTCTCTTTGTTTAATCCATTTATTGGTGGGCTAATTAACAGTGTAAAAGGTAATTACCATAGTGAGTGATTTTTCACTAACTAAGAATTATAGATTTCCCAGAAATTTGGGAGTAACAGGATTGAGAGGGAGAACTGGCCTGAGGAGTAATAGGCCTGGAAAGGTCTACAGAACACTAAATTTAAATTAGCATTTTCTTGTCCTTCCCTCATATCTCCTTCCTACCTCATGTATGTATACATGCTTAGTACATGCATTTTTAAGAATTTTTTTTTTTTTGCGGTACCGGGGATGGAACACAGGGGCGTTCTACCTCCGCGCTACACCCCCGGCCCTATTTTTTTATACTTTATTTTGAAACCGGGTCACACGAAGTTGCGGAGGGCCTCACTAAGGAGAGAGAGAGAGAGAGAGAGAGAGAAAGAGCTGAGGCTGGCCGCGAACCCGGATCCTCCGGTCTCCGCCTCCCAAAGTACTGGGATTACAAGCGTGCGCCACCACGCCCGGCAAGAATATTTTGATCTCTGGTTAGTTGACTCCGTGAACATGGAGCCCACAGATAGAGGGCTGACTGTATTTTGAATACTGAACTTCCCTTTCCATAAGGCAGAGGTGGGTCTGTGGTGCTGAGATCTATACAGACACGAGAGTGCTCTTTAAATGGTAGTTGTTACTATAATGGGAAAGTGAGTATTGTACTTGTGAAATGTGAAAAGAACCTACCATAAATATTTTACCCCTTGAAAGATAATATAAAAATATATGTCAAAGTATTTGGTAGAAGTGTCCCTGTAAAACTGATAGCTTCTAGGCAACCAGCTACTTTTGATTTGTTTAAATGAAAAAAATCGCTTATTGGTTTTAATTTAAAAAGTATGCCATTAGACTTTTAAGTTAGCCACATTTGGGAAAAGAATCATGTAGAAGCTTAGACTTAGCAATTAAACAATATTTGTGTAGGATTTATAAGGTGTTAAATAACAGTTAAAAAATCAATCTTTTTAAATGAAGCACCCGCCTAATCTCTTATGGGGAAAAACTTTAATTTGATTTGTATAGGTAAATCAATTGAGCGGTTAATCTTTTTATCATTGCTATAGTCTTTATTATTATTGGGATGTTTATGGAGAATGTTAACTTATCAACCGCAGTCATTTATATTCATTCAATGGGTGTTTTTAAATGTCCATTATATACCGGGAAGCACTGTATATCCAGTGATTATAAAATTCTGACAGTAAGCTGGGTGTGGTGGCGCACACTTGTAATCCCAGTACTTGGTAGGCTGAGACAGGAGTATTGAAGGTTCAAGGACAGCCTCAGGAAGTAGTGAGACTCTCATCAACATAGTGAAACCCTGTTTCAAAATAAAAATAAAATAGGGCTGGCGGTATATCTCAGAGGTGAAATGCCCCTGGGTTCAATTCTCAGTAACACACACACACACACACACACACACACACACACAAAGGTTTTGAAGGGCTAGGACCTTTTATTCCTGTTTTGTAATCCTTTAGAGTAGAAGAGTCTATCTTAGTCCATTTTTTTCTGTTGCTATTACAAAATACCTGAGGCTGAATAACCTAATAAAATAATGAGGTTTATTTAGCTCCTACTTTGGGAAGTCCAAAAGTTTCTGGTGAGGGCCTTCTAGCTACATGACAGCATGACACATGGTATTATAGCAGGAGTGTGTCCAAGAGGGAGAGATCATATATTGAGACGGAACAGGAGAGATTGAAGGGCCAGCTTTGCTCGTTTTATAATAACCCACTCTTGTAGGAACTAACCAGGTTCCTTTGAGAATGACATTAATACCTTCTGCAGGCAATGGTCACTGGGGAGTGACCTAATCCCTTTCCATTAGGCTCCACCTCTTAAAGGTTCCACTACCTCTCAACACTACCACACTGAAGAGCAAGCTTCTGGCACATGAACCTTTTAGGGACATGCCCAAACCACATCCAAACCATAGCAGGTTCCTTCTGCAGGACCACAAGAGTCATACTGCAGGTGTTCGATATGGTCTAGCTGAGTCAGTGGTGAATACTACATGGTCATGGAGGGGGCTGTCTTGTGGTGATCTCCAAGCCGGAGCAGGAACGCTGATCTTTGTTAAACAGTGTCATGTATCTACCTGACACCATTAGCAAGAGATGAGGGTCCAGGGAGGCCTTTCTAAACCCCGAGGAGTGTTGACATCTACGTTTAAAACAGAGTTCAAGCTATTTGCAGCCGTACAGTGTTGCATGTAGCTTTCTGGGTGAGTTACTGGTCCAGTGAAGGATCAGGGCATGGCATCCATAGAGCCAGGACTTGCCACATTTACAATCCCTTTTATCTGTATATGGGATTTTTACATTTTGTAGCACAACGATGTTCATATATGCTTAGCAAACAAGTACCTTTCTTTGTAATTTCTGCAAGAAAACGATTTCATTGTCCTGGCTTATTGAATGTAGCTGTTATTTCTGAGACTGGCACCTGAGTCCTACTGAAACCTTACTCTACGATATGTAACCAGCATTGTCTTTCATGGCTCCAGAGGGATGTCCATTCACTTAGTTGCCTAGTGTGTGTGGGCACTGGGAATACACAGCTGAAAACCCCACAGCCCCTTCTCTACAGGAGCTCACAGGCAGCGTATGTGTAATTGTCATTGTTTCCCCTCCCTCCCCATGCCTGCAACAGGCCCTCCTAGACCAGAAGAGGCGCCTTTAAGCTCTACCTCACTGCTGGATAAGTCCTACCACCTCTAGATTTCTGTCTTAAAACTTCTTCCCACCACCATGCACCTCCTTCATCCCTTCAGAGCATCTCAAGTGTTCCCTACACTCATGATCTGCATTTCTTCAGCTCCACACTCAGCCCTTCACCTGATCTGTCTCACCAAGGTCTACAGTCACCTCCCAGTAGTCACATTAAATGAATTGCTTCCAGTCTCTATCTTATTTCACCTCTTAGCAGCCTTTGACACAGCTCACACTTTACTCGAAATACTCCTTTCTCTTGCCTTACAGAGCATCACCCTATCCTTGCTTATTCCTGTCCTTCCAATCATACCTTCTCAGTTCTTTTTATCTACCCCTTAAAAGTCTGTGTTTCTCAGGAATCTCTTCTAGTCTCCCTTCTCTTCTCACTCCACATTCTCCCTGGGTAATTTCTGAATGTCCCCAGGTCTCCATCTTCAGCCTAGAACTCTCTCCCACTCCTGACGCATAGACCCACCACCCATGGGCACCTCCAGCTGATGAGTCATAGGTGGATCACTTCCCATGCTACTCATTGTTTCTGACTTTAGCCCAGATCTGGTTTTTGCAGTGCTCTTCCCTCAGGGAAGGCATCAGTCTGTGTGATTTCCTACCCAGGAGTCTTCAAGTCAGCTTTCCCCCTTTCTAATCATTCTTCCTCACTCTCCAGCCATCCACTGAATTGCTGAGTCATATCAGTTTTATCTCCTGAATTCCCTGAATTGCTGAGTCATATCAGTTTTATCTCCTGAATTCCCTGCACTCCTTCTCTCCACCTCCCCTTATCAGGTCTAGGTGGCCTTCCTCTCTTGTGCAGGTTCCTTCCCGAGCTCCTGCTCTCCCTGCTCTGGTCTCACTCTGCCATTCTCACTGCAATCAGAGCCCCCTTTGTAAAAGTAGATATCATCCCCTCTTTCCCCTGCTCAGAGGCTGTCAGCAGTCTTTATTTTTCTCCATACACATGAACCCTTTCTTTTGGCACCTAAAGGAGGAGATGATCATTCACATTTCACTGGAGTCCAGTTGATCTTGGCCTCAGTGTTGATCATCTCTAGTTTGCCTAAGCTGTGAGTTCCCTGGGTGCTGCTGAGGCTGCTGCCTTGGCTCTAAGGGTTCTAGCAGGTCTTCTCTTCCACCTGATGCCCCAGGCCCAGGTTGCCCCTGAAAGCTACATGGCTCACTACTCACTTGGAAGAGATTCTTCTCTCTAGAAATTTGTTCATCTAGGTTTCATGGTGTCCATCTCTTCTTCAATGCCAGAGATAAATTTGATTTTTATTTTATTCATATATTTCTTTGCATTACCACAGTGTGAAAATCATCTCCTAACTGAATCTAGAACTCCCCCCTTACCCTGAGGACTGTCTTGATCAACATTCTCACTCCTGTGGTCCAAAACAACTGACCACACAACTTAGAGGAAATTTAGTTGCTTACAGTTTTTGGAGATTTTGGGGTTCAGTCCATGTCAGGCCTGGTCTGCAGAGTTCAGGGCATGGCATCAGGAAGCAGAGAGAAAGTGAGAGCAAGCAAGGGCTTTGCTCTCACATCATGGAGGATAGAAGCAAGAGAGCAAGCAAGCAAGCAAAGGGATTCAAAGACTCATGCACAGTCCTAAGGCTGCCCACCTGTCTAGGTTAACACCCAGTAAATCCATTACAATGTGTCTACTGATGAGGTTACAACCCTCATGACTTAATCAACTCTGATCATTAATACATGAGCTCTTCAGAGGACATTCTATATCTGACCATAACATTCCATCACTGGCCTCTGAAGAGCTTATGCCCATTTCAGAATATAAAATATATTTAGTCCATCTCCAAAAGTTCCCATAGTCTTAACAGTTCCAGCATCACTCAAAAGTCCCAAAGTCTCCTCTGACACTCAAGACTGTAAGCCCCTGTAAAAATAAAAAGCAAGTTACAGACATCCAATGTACAATGGCACAGTGTAAACATTTGCATTCTAAAAGGGAGAATAGGACCATAGAAAGATGGAATGGGACCAAAACAGTATTGAAATCTAGTAGGGCAAGCATTTGATCATGCAGCTTCATTTTTGGCATTTGATTCACATAGTGGCGAGAAGCAATCTCCAGGGGGCCTTAGCAGCCCAACTCCTGTGGCCTTTTGATGGCAATTGGCAGCATACTCTTGTCCAGCTTGTCTCCATGGCTCTCAGCTTGCAGCCTTTCCTTGCGGTTGTTCCATATTTCTAGCATTTCTAAATCTCAGGGTTTTTTCTTGCAACCTTGGCTTCACCCTCACAACTTCACAGTTCATTGGGGCTTCTTGCAGGGTTTCTGATCCTGCCATGCATTGCCTGGTTTCCCAGGCCTTCCTTTGAAATCTGGGTGCAAGATTCCATGACCCTTTTTTCCTAGCAAAGCCAGCATTATGTGAGCACCCAAATTGACCATCAAAGGTAGTCACACCCTTTTCAATCACTGCTGCTGGGCCTGCCTCAATCCTATCCAGCCAATGGGCTTCTTTATTTTTTTTTAATCCTGGCAGCCACCAGGCCCTTTTAAGTTATAGCCACTACCACTGGGCCCTTGTTTCCATGGTTACCAAATTTGGATACTTTGCTGTTTTGAGATTTCCTCTACTAGCTTAATCAGTCCATCATCTTTAAATTCAACCTCCCACAGTTTCAAGACTCAGGCAAAATGCCAATAAATTCTTTGGCAGAATGTAACACGTGTGACCTCTACTCCATTTTCCTTATGGAGTCCTCTTTGCCCTCTGAAATCTCCTGAGCACAGTCTCTACAGTCCACCTTTATATTAGCATTTTATCCTTTCCAGCATTCTCTCACAAACCAGTTCCAAAGACTCCCAAGACACATGGTCAGACTTAGACATAGCTGTGACCCCACTTCTCTGGTACCAATTTCTGTTTCAGTCAACATTGTCACTGCTGTAATCCAAACAACTGACCACACAATTTAGAGGAAAGAAGATTTATTTGCTCATAGTTTTTGGAGATTTCAGGATTCAGTCCATGTCAGGCAGGGTCTGCAAAGCTCAGGGCATGGCAGCGAGAAACAGAGAAAGGGAGAGAGCAAGAGTTCTGCTCTTACATCATGGAGGCTGGAAGCAAGGAGCAAACAAGCAAGGGTATTCAAGGACCCAAGCACAGTCCCTAAGGCCACATTCCCAGGGACCCACCTTCTCCAGCCACCTTCCACCTGCCTAGGTTACCACCTAGTAAATCCATCAAAATGGATTTATCCACTGATGAGATTACAACTCTCATGACTTAACTGCATCATCTCTGATTGTTAATACATGAGCTCTTCAGGGGATATTCTATAACCATAACAAGGACAAAGCACACTCTCCTTATCCAGGATCACAAGTTCCGTCACAGTCATGGCAGATGCTGTTTTACCTTCCTAGCCTCATCTGTCTGTACCCTCAGCCTAAACAATTCATGTGGAACTTGTTGCAATTTCTCAGAAACACTTTTCCTCCTCTTTTCCCCCAAATATGGCATCTACTGTCTCTACAAAGCAGTGCTTTTTTTCTTGTCTGGCTAATTACTCCTCATTATGGATTCAATATAGTCATCATTTATTTACTTCTGAAAATCTAGCCCCTCAAATCTGGGTTTAATGCCTGTCTCTAATGTACTTTCATAGCATAGTTTGCAAACCATTATCATTTAATTACCTATTAGCTTTCCTATTTTCTACTTAAATTATGAATTATTTGCAGACAGCACCTGTGTTTTATTTCTCATTATATCCCTACTTTGGAATATAGGGACTCATTTTTTTCAAGGTACGGTGAATAAATGAATAAACAAATACACGGACAGTGGGCATTTATATGACTGATATAACCCATGTAATGTTTGCTTTTTGAAAGTTCTTCTATAAAGATGCAGAAACATTCTTCATGAGGTTGTCCCTTCCATCAACCTTAAAAAAAGTTACAAGCCAGGTGTGGTGGCACATGCCTGTAATCCCAGTACTTGGGAGGTTGAAATAGGAGGATCGCAGGTTCACAGCCAGCCTCATCAACTTAGAGAGGCCTTCTGCAACTTAGTGAGACCCTGTTTCAAAATAAAAAAATAAGACAGGGCTGAAGGTGTAGCTCAGAGGTAGAATGCCCCTGAATTTAATCCCCAGTACCACCACTAAAAAAAAAAAAATACAGACATAATGGGGAATAGTTTTTCCAGTGTTACAGTGGGATTTTCTAGTGATCTAGTTGGAGAACCAGTGTGTTTTTTTAAAAGCAAGTCTGGATCAGTGGCTTGTAAAACCCATTCATAGACCATAGCCAACATTTAAAAATAATGAAATACAGAGTAGACTAGAATACAATAGAAAGTATCAAAGTACATCAAATGTCATACGGGTAAGTATTGTTTCATGAAAGGTTTGTCTGAGTTTTATTCATGTATGCGTGTGTGTGTGAGAACAAACCACACACACGCACACACACACACACACACACACACACAGTTGCATTGTGGAGTGTTTTCTAGTTTTCTGACTGGGTTTCAGTCATAAAAGTTTTTGAAAACCACAGCCTCCAACCCTCCTTCTGAGGCCCCACTTGGCAGAGCTAAGTCAGAAGTGTGGACTGCAGTGATTTATGTGCAGGTGTTCCATATTTTTTGGAAAGTGTGACCTTTGCACTGTTGGAATCCAAGTGTCTGTTTTTTACTTTGTTGCTTGGATATTTGGAGAAAACGAGTTGGATGGACATTTTCTTGTTGGAGCATGATTATTTATGTGCATGAGTTTGGATAGGAAGCTGTGCTTGCGATGTCATCAACCTCTTTGGCAGCCTTGGGGGTGAATGACTGCACAGGAATAGGATGGGGACAGTGATCTGGAAGAGGCCTCAGTCGGTGTTGACACGACCTATCTGTCTGCTGGAGACCAGGAGAGACAGCCTGTTTCTGATGCACGTTATTTTCTGAACGTGTCCTCCTGTATCTATAGACATGATCTTGGGCAAGGTCAGCCTCCCATTTCAGTTCTTCTTATTTTTCAAATTCCTATCTTAAACAGTAAAGGCAATGAAATTATTAATCTTGTAGCCTTTCAACATCTTTTAAATATTTAAAAATTAGTGGATAGAGCAGACATGTGTTCTTTTCTACCACAATATGATTGGTAATTTTCCCTTCTGGGAAACAACTTTATTTGGAAAGAACCCACGAGCATACTACAATCAAATGCTATTAAAGGCCTGTGTGTGCTTAGTTTATGTGAATAATTAATGTGAGACTGTTCTGTGTGAGTAGGCAAAAGTATAAAATAATTATTAATAAAAATTTCACACTTATATTTTATCTTCCTGTGAAGTTAGTTTTTTAGAGAGCAGACCAAAATCAAAGACTACCTTCTTCTTTCTCATTTTAATAGAAGGTGGTAAGTAAGAAAAGGAAGCATTTTACTATGTCCTTTTGACATGTCCCTCACATGAGCTCTTCATGGGGCTGGTAAGTTGAGGCCAACAGGCTGACTTGGTGCAGGGTTTTGACTCAGCCCCGAAGGTGTGTGGCCAGGGAGGTTTCATTGGTGGACGGTTGACTATCTAAGAGAAGGGTAATTTATGGTGGGTTTTCAAACTTGCAATTTTCCTTTTTTTTCTCTCCTTTCTATACAGTTGTATTTCTTTGTTTTTGTTTTTATTTTGTTTTGTTTTGTTGGGTTTTTTTGGTATTGGGGATTGAAATCAGGGACATTCTACCTCTGAGCTACACCCCTAGCCATTTATTTATTTATTTATTTTTGAAGCAGGATCTCGTTAAGTTGCTAAGGGTCTCACTAAGTCGCTGAGGCTGGCCTCAAACCTGCGATCTTCCTATCTCAGCCTCCCAAATACTGGGATTACAGGCATGCTACCGTGCCTGGCTCCTTGTATCATCTTAAGTAAGGAACTTCTTTTTCTTCCTGCTTAGTCCCATTTCACTGTGTTCTCTGGTGTATTAGCAAGGACAGAGTCAGAGTTCTCTGCACTGTTGCCTCCTCGGTACTTGGTCTTAGGTGTTAAACTGCTCGGCACTGAGCCCAGCTGGGTGTGGAGTCGCCAGTTTTGAATTGGGGGTTGTACTCAAGCTCTTTGTTCTTTTTCCCTTTCCATCAGACTAACTCAAAGATTACTTCCTCCCTCAGGAAGATCTTTTCAAAGCAGCTTCCTTCTTACTTGTTTAATCCATTGAACTTTTATTGAGTGACTACTACACGTGCAAGATTTTGTGTTTGCTTCTGGGAATATATTGAATTTTAGATAGTTTTGCCTTCAAGAAAGTCTTTGATGATTGAGAATGAACGTTTGCACTGTATTAGTCTCTTTAGCCCTGACAGCTTTTGGGCTATTCATGATCTGAAGATTTATTACTATCATAGGACCAGAAGGGAAGCTGGGAATCAATCTATATTTTAAAAAGAGGAGAGCCAGGCGTGGTGGCTCATGCTTGTAATCTCAGTACTTGGGAGGCTGAAACAGGAGGATTACAGGTTTGAAGCCAGCCTCAGCAACTTAGCAAGACCCTGTTTTCAAATAAAAAATAAAATAGGTCTGGGGGTGTAGCCCAGAGGTAGAAGGCCCCTGGGCTCCATTGCCAGTACCACCAATAAACAAACAAACAGGAGAATTTATTGTGGGAACTTGGTACCCACGTGTTAGAAAGATCCAGAGGACTGAAAGAGCAGGTGGTTTTAGCTAGTTATCAGTGACTATAGGAAGCTTCTATTGCCCCTAAGGCTGGAGGAGCAGAGAAAGTACTGTGTACTGGGGCCCATTCCTATAGTCTTGCTGTAGCAGCAGCTGCCATCAAAGTATAAAGCTGCACAGGGGTCAGGCCTGGCAACTTGCACCCTGGACACTGCTGGAGCCTGTGGCTGCCCTGTCACCTGCCTCTGCTGCAGAGAACACCAGAGCCCGAAGCAGGTGGCCTCCCCTGGTATTGGGCCCATTGTTATCAAATGAAACCAGGACTCAGCTGGCAAGGGAGGCTGGAAAAGGTTGTTTCAAAGTGTCTGTCTAGCCTCCTGCATCGCAGAGAACACAGAAAGACTTGAAAGGCTAGAGTTCAACGGGAAAGTAGCCACGTTCTCTCTGCCTCTGTCTCCCTCAGTCACCTTAAGGAAGCTTCTGTAGACTAGAATCACTTGTACAATGGATTTTTTTTTCCAATTAGATTTTATCTCCTTGTCATTCATGACATCTCTGAGTAAGACACAGTATTTCTGAGCCCATCTATCTGATGGGAAATGTTGGCAGACTTTGTTATTGATCTCACTGAGGATTTTGAAACAACAGAACTGTTCTAGTTTTCCAAATGTTATATTTAGAAGAACAGTACACAGTATTAGTTTGTAGGAGATACATATAAAATTGCCTGTTAGGTAGAAAAAAATCTCTCAAAAGTGATTTTGCTTTCATAGCACAAAAACATTTTCTTCAGAGTAAGTACTAGATGTGTCTCTTACCTTTCTCAGCATTGACCTCTGAAGCATAGTTCTCTTTTGAGATCCACGGGCTCTGTGGGTCTCCTCTAACCCTGATCTCTGTCTGCTCTGGCTCCCACTAGCATGGTCTTCAGCAGAGAAGCCATCAGGAGACTTCTTGCCAGTAAGTGCCGATGCTACAGCAACGACGCTCCTGACGACATGGTCCTGGGCATGTGTTTCAGTGGGTTGGGCGTCCCCGTGACGCACAGCCCCCTCTTCCATCAGGTGAGAAAATGGTTTTACTCCTACCTGGGGAGAAGGGGGAGTTTCCTTCTCAACTTAAGGATTCTCATTCCTTTTCTTCTCATATTTTGAAAATAATCTTAAGAACTATGTCAACAGGCTCCAAGGAACATTCCTAACAGACCTTGTATCCTCAGTGACCATCTTGAAGATGGAAGACAAATATGTCTATAAAACCAAATGGTCTTGAACCAGTGTTCTTGCATATAGGACTGTCTCTCTCTCTCTCTCTCACACACACACACACACACACACACACACTTTTTCTTGTCACTTTAAAAAATTGATGACATTTAAAAGTTATTGGATGCTGTCTAGCAATAGATATGACTGACCTAATGTTGTCCTACTGGCCATCAAGTGCATGTAATTCTAAACTATTCTCAGTTTTCACACTGTCTGACGGTTTATACTGGACTCTCTCCCCTTTGGTTACTGTTAAACTGAGTGGGTAAAATCATTGAATGTCAATATGGTATCTGGCTATATTTTACAGGTTATAGACTAGAAGAGATGAGATGTTGTTTACCAGGGATGATTAGTGGTCATAGGTTCACCATATACATTTTGGGGTTGGAAAAAGAAGTCTTTCTACATTATTTTTAGTACTGCATTATTTTTTTTAATCAAGTCAGTGAACATCCTTCTACTCTAAGAATAATAGAAGATAGGCATAATCTAAAAATAACCATAGATCCACACCCATCTAATGTACTCCTTCAAGAAATTCAAAGCTTTTTGCAATTTGAATATAAATGCATGTATATCTTAAGTGCCCTCTCTTATATTAAGTAATATAGTCTTCATACTATATTTGGTAACCTGTGGCAAATGCTATGATAGCAGTATAGAAAATTGAGCACGACAGAAATAGCACTAAAGAAAACAACTTGAACAAGGCAGAGAAAGTGTTCACATTATCAGAGAAGGCAGAGTCCATTTCTGTGTCCTAGAGATAGGAAGGGAGGATAGAAGTAGACCTTTAATGTAAAGAATGTCATGAGAAACCTCTGACCTGGTGCCAATCGGAAGGCACTTATCCATTCTTTAAGACCTTGAGAAGTGGTACTCATTTTTAGCCTGTGTGTTGTTTGATAAGTTAGAAAAGCAGATTCCTCTGTTGCTTCCTCTCCTGCTCTGTCTCATGATGTTTCACTCATAGAAAAGGAAGGTTAATTAAAACTGTCGCCATATAAGGGAAGTAATTTATCAAGGTTAGGTGAGAGGTCTTAGACTTTCATAGTGGCCCTTTTCTCTTAGGGAAGAGCACATTGTTAAATAAAATGATAAGGAGAAAACAGAGAAGGAAAAGAATCTAATCCTTAAGCAAAAGTCCTTTGAAAGTAATTCAAATAAATTTTTTTTAAAACCTGCTTATTATTTCCCATACCTTAATACTCATTATTTCTCTAACACACATAATAAATTTTAAGCCTTTCCAAACTCATAAAATATGTTTGGAGCCTATCCTCTCCAAAAGATAGTGCTGTGTCTTCCAGTCTTAAGCCTCTTTTGTAATTTCGACAGTGCTTTTCATTTGTAATGTTTGAACATGGATCCAAGCGGAGTATTTGTTCATATTAACAAAGAAATAAAAGGCAAAGGAATAAAAGCTAAGATTCCTGATGAGTCAGAGACAGAAAGACTGTTTGAAAACAGTCTCAATGGCAATGTTACGTGGGCCATGTGCCCTCTCTATGAAATCATAGAGTTAGGAGGGGATGCCAAGGAAGGTCTAGACATACAAAGCTTTTTAAAAGCAAAGTATCTGTTTTCTGATTTTAAAAGCAAAGTATCTGAATATAGGTTTCTGTTCTTCCACAAGTATATGCCACTAATGGGTTTGGTGGTGTGCAAAGGTCAGTGAATTCTCTGCATAAAAGACAAGTATCAAACTGTACAAAATTATCAAAATAACCACTTCAGTACTCTGGAAACCAAATGAAGGCTAACGGTAAATTGAAGAACATTTATTTCTGAGAAACCGCTTCACTTTTAGGTAAGAGTAATGGAGTCTGAAGCCTCCTTGCCTGACGCCACTGCCGGCCTTAACTCCTCTCCACCCCGTCAGCTCGGTTAGGGAGAACAGCGGTTTAACGGTGTGGACCTGGCTGGAATGAACAGCAGCTGTGCTGCCAGAGGAAAGGGACTTGATTTGAGAAGGGGAGATGTAAACCTACAGATATATCAGCTGAAATTGTCAATATTGGTAGAAAATAAATAAGGATAACCTGCATCTGTAGCAGTCTTAGGATACAGTCTGAGTTACGGTGAAGGTGTAGTAGCCAGAAATGTAAAACCTAATACCCTGGAACTGAGAGAGTAGTAGCACCGCTAGATAAGCTCTCCACACTTCACTGGCCCACCAGAAAACTGTGTGCACCGGGAAGAGCGGCGTGCGTCCCACAGAAAGTAAAAGTCAAGGCACGTTTGAAAACTGGCTGCAACTTTGGATGTGCCTTTCAGCCCACACACAGGTGGAAGCCACACATGTTAGCCTAACTACTAAGCTATTCAGCTACAGAAATGACTTGATTCAGGCCAGGTCAAAAACTTAAAAAAAAAAAACTAAAACTAATCAGCAGCTATATATCACAGGGAGAAAGATTCCATAGTGTTAAGTCCAGAAGACCGGAGGATCCAGGTTCGCCGCCAGCCTCAGCTAATTAGAGAGGCCCTCCGCAACTTCGTGAGACACAGTTTCAAAATAAAGGATAAAAAATAGGGCCGGGGGTGTAGCTCTGAGGTAGAACGCCCCTGGGTTCAATCCCCGGTACCGCGCCAAAAAAAAAAAAAGTAATAAAATTAGATCAGATTTGTGAGTAATAAAAATAGATCAGATTAGTTGATATAATACATAATCTAAAATTACTAGCTTCTATCAAATAATTCTGAAACATACAAAGAGACATACTCAGGAAAAGAATGCAGTGAATAGAAATTAACTCTGAGTGGGACCTATCTCTACTGTGGGTGAGCTGTATAGTATGTAAATCATTCCTCAATACAGCTATAAAAAGAAGTATATGTCTAAGGAAATAACAATTTTAATCTCTATTGTTTTGTTCACTGCACTCTAAAGAGACGTAAGAAGGTTCAGTTTTGCCTGTTTTATGTCCTCGTACAGTTAAAGCACTCTCTCTTTTCTGGTACACAGCTGCCTACAACGTTCCACGTTAAATTCTTCCCCACCACTGCCCCTGCCTGTTTGGGATTTCCTGTCAGCACTGTGGGCACAGAGGTGTGATTATTAGAGGCTGCATAGACTTCTCGGTGCTGCAGATGCTCTGTGGATGGGTTCCATTTTTCTAGTTTTGTCTTATTCTTTTCCGTGACCTCATGTATTGAAAATGACCGGCACATTCTAACACTTAATAGGCCAGCTCTTCACACGATACATGGTCTCACTGAGATGCAGTTAATCGCTTGCGGAAACTACAGCAACATAGGGAAAAAGCGATTTCTTTCCCTATTAGATGCATGAGTATCTCCACAGTTCATTTTCCCATGTGAAAAACAAGCAAGGATTTGTTTCCATAGCTTTTACATCTTTCTTCTGGGACTCATCCAAGAACTGAATTGAGAGTGTTATGTCCTTGGTTTTCTTTTCTGCCAGTAAACTCTCAAAGGGCTTTACAAATAAACATCATATAACACTAATATTCAAAACTTTCCCAATTCAATTAAACTGTATTCCAGCATGTATTTTATATTAGTCTCACGGTCTTTCCTTTTAAAATTCCCTTCTTAGATTTTTAACTCCACGAACACTTAGAATTTTTAAAGGCAAGCCGGGCATGGTGGCGCACGCTTGTAATCCCAGTACTTGGGAGGCTGAGATAGGAGGACCGCAGGTTCAAGGACAGCCTCAGCAAGTAGTGAGACTCTCATCAACCTAGGAAGACCCTGTTTCAAAATAAAGATAATAAAATAGGTCTGCAGATGCAGCTCAGAGGTAGAATCCCCTGGGTTCAATCCCCAGTACCACCAAAAAAAAAAAAAGAAATTTTAAAGGCAATGTAATGACAATTGTAAGAGTTCTTCCCCTGCATTATTTTGAACTTTCCCTCACAGATACTGTTTGAGCACTCATCTGAGCAGTGTATTTGTGCCAATAAGGCCAGGGTGGGTAAGGCATTGTTGGGGGTGTCAATGATACAGTGGTCCAGGGACAGGTAGCAGGTGTCCTGGTGGAACCTTGGATGGGAGGTGGGTACCACATCTGCAAGCAGTGTTACTTCTGTGAGCTCCAGTTTCCTTGTCCCAGTAGTGTTCTACCCATCTTGCAAGGTCGTTTGAATGATTAAATGAGATAAAATTTAGCACAGGTATTCTACACACCATTTAAGAGAGTTTATTTAAGTATTCATATAAAAATGTAAGGAGATTGCAATGAAATACTAGCCTAGAGAAAACTTGTTTTTAAAATGTATAATATCTAATATTGATAACCCAAAGAATTACTGTATAAAACAAATGGGCCATATAAATTTATAAACAAATTAAAGACATTGAGAGAAGATGAATGCTTTGCTTAGAGCAAACAAATTGTGTCTGGTTTCAATTTGCTTCTGCCACTATAGGTTACATCTTCAGTCTCATCATTCTAGGATATATCTAATTATGCTTACATTTATTTTCTAAGTTCTAGAGAATTTTGAAATGATGAAAACACAAAACCTCTTTAAGTCCTCTTGCAAACCGTTTCGGGTTACTCACAATTTTCATTCACACTTCTGGAATTATATAACCTTTCTCTTGATGAGTATCATATTTTCTCTTTTGAAATACATCACCTGGTTATGGTAGAGAAATAATTAGGCTGGAGACCCTGAGAACTCCTTGCCCCAGCCCCACACCTACCTGTGTATGACAGAGTTTCTTAAGAGGGACCTGGGAAATACTTTTTCTGCCTTTTTTCAGAAGTCATAATACTAACTTAAATGACTTACCAAGCAAAACCTTTTGTATTTATTACCATGCTTGAGAACTCTCCCAGAGGCAAGACTACAGAACATGCAAGCAAAAAGCAAAGTCCTGGGGATTCTAAAGTAATCCAAGGCATGAAAGCAAGGAGCCTGGAGTTAGAAGGAAGATAGTAGAAAATATTTTCTTTTTTGATTCCCATAACCAGTATCCAATACTGAAGCAAAGCAGTTGCTTTATAAATTCAGATGTTATTCCGAGAGAATTATCTTTGTTCGACAAGAGAGCATAATTCTCTGTTCTTCGTGCAGGCTCGGCCAGTAGATTACCCTAAGGACTACCTTTCTCATCAAGTTCCTATATCATTCCACAAACACTGGAACATCGACCCAGTGGAGGTGTATTTCACGTGGTTGGCACCCAGTGAGGAAGACAAAGCCACACAGGAGACACGGCAAGGCTTTCGAGAAGAGTTATGAAACATGGCGGCTGGTGAGCATGGTTTGAGCAGGGAACAGAGACTTGGCACCATCCTGCTGTGCTGTGCTTGTACCGTTTGTGTGTGCCATGTGGCACTGGACGCTTCCTGACTTTAGTTGGAAATGATGTGTATGGTATTTTTTGATGGAGGAAGAAAAGGAGACATAGGAGAAACCAATTTTTTTTTTTCTGGGAAAAGTCATTTGCTTTTGACTTATGCAGTTATTGTAACACAGTGATTACTGTGCATTTTTCAAGCTGTGATGTGGCAGCTTCATTACTGTCACAGGAAAGCAAATGGTACCAGAAGTCCCTTTCCTGTTCTCTCTCTTCATTATAACAAGTTTCAGTTGGGCATGAGATTGGGAGATGTGACTGTCATTCTGTATAAAGAAGAGTGAACGACCTTTGACATGGGTATTGCCAATTATTTAAACCATATTATGGATGATGAAAATTAGTTCCTGGGAACTCAGTAGGAATGACGTTGTATTAAGGGTCAGTCATAAAACATCATGAAAGTCTAAATATGAAATCCCGTGTAGTCTATATAATCACATTGTTATGTTTTATCTATTGTTTTGCTGTTCATGCCTCATAAAAAGAGAATGTGAGGTCTTCTGCTAGCACTTCTTATTTCTTTAGAGATTTACCTGTGTGCTATTTCCCCTGAAGACCTATCTTTATGGCCACTTGTTACAGATGTACTGGATGCTGCCAGAAAAGCGTCCCCAGAAGTTAAAAACAGTGTTGTGTTTCATTCAAGTCAGCAAGTTCCATGTGAGCCTCAGGAAGTCAGTTATGTCTGGGCCTGATGTTTTACTCTTTTTTTTTTAATGTTACTTAATGATTCTCTTCTGGCTCATAATAAACGCCCCTGACCCCAACCAGTATGCCAGTATGTCTGCTTTGAAGGACAGCATGGTGATTTGTCAATTTCTCTGAGTTCTTAAAGAATGAAATTTGAATATAGCATTTTGAAGCAGCCCTAATTTTCAAATCATAGCTTTAATATATAGTAATTTAACACAGTCAGTATTAATGTATAAAAAGTACTGGATATTTTGATGTTTTAATTATATAATTTCATTTTGTAAAGGCATTTGCATAAAATTTGATTTTAATATATGTTCATCTAATTTTGGTATAGTAGAACATTTTCTTTATTTTTTAAATAACTGCTATTCATTGACTTTGCTTATAATGCTTTTTATATCCAAGCACAGGGTTTTAAAGCCATACCACCAAAAGTACCCATGTGTACGTATGTGTTAATATTTTTCATGTAGCTTAGACATGACTCATTTCCGTAATGATGCAATAGTATTTGCCATTTTTCCAGATTAGCAAGTCCCAGTACTAGTGTGTTGCGGTCCTGGTGTCCACGTGGTACCGCAGACCTACAGCAGGATGCACTGCTTCAGTTTTGTGTAAATGAACTTTGTGACTCATCCAAGGAATGGATCAGGGACAGTCAGCTGGACGAGAGGCACTGTGAGGATTTCTAGACTGACTGAGCTCTTCGATGGCCTCAGCACCCTTGTCTTTATGGCTGGAGCTGTCACCGCTGCCACAGTCGTCTCCTCCATGTCCTCTGCGGTCATGCTGCTTGTGAACCCTGGCTGCCTATGCCAGTGAAGGAAAGTCGTCAGCTCTTCCCCTCTTTCCCCGGCCCCACACATACTACCACCCAGGGAACAGCATTTCATTCCACAGGAGCAAGTCCGGTGTGTCTATCTGTGAAGATCTGTGTCAAGCTTTCTTCTGTTATGATCAGTGCCTTCTACTGATACTGGAGAACCTCCTCTGGTACTTTTAGGTGTTTTGTTAGTTATGTTTATTTTTTTGGAACTATGTGAGCCTAACCACAAATAAAACATCTTTGCCTAAGTTTCTGATTTCTCAAATGTTGTATTTGTTAGTCCAGACTAGAGTGACAGTAGGAATGGGTGTGGGGAAAAGGAATTAATGAAACCAGGGGGAAAAGTTGGCACCTTGATATCTATCTGTCTATCATCTATCTATCTATCTATCTATCTATCTATCTATCTATCTATCATCTATTGGTACCGGGAATGGAACTCAGGGGTATTCTACCTCTGAGCTACACTCCTACCCCTTTTATTTTTCATTTTGAAAGAGGGTCTAAGTTGTGGAGGCTGGGCTCAAACCTGTGATTCTCCTGTCTCAGCCTCCCAAGTACTGGGATTACAGGTGTGCGCCACCACACCTTGTTGATAAATACAATATTAGGAGAGAAAAATTAATAAAAAGCTAGGCTTTTTAGAGAAAATCAACAGAAGTTGAAAATTCAGTCTATAAAGCCTCTTTGCTTTATTATATAACCAATTGGAGATGCTATTTGGGAACTGATCCTCATGTAGTTCATATCTAAAGAACTGTTTGATTCTTTTTTCCAGGACAGATACTGCCCTCTTCACCTTTCCTTTGCCTTTTAAATGGGGATTTTTTTTCACTGGCTATTTTTATCCTAAGAAAGCTAACTTCAAGGATTTATGTGTAGAATAACTGGAAGGTCATTGTTACTTTTAAGCTATTTCTGATGATATAACCAAAATAGGATTTTTTTTATGTCTTACAGCTAAACCAGAAATCCAGACACAAAAATAACCTTTCGAGAATGCTTGAGAACATAGAACAATAACATCCTATGGTTTCTGATAAAATTATGCTGTAAAGACACTCAGAACAGAGTACTGTGATGGTGAGATGTGTGCAGGGCTTGGGGACTACTTTGAAGAGAGTGTTCAGAGAGGGCCTGTCTTGGGACAACTAAAGGAATCAGGAATGTTGGGCAGTGATCTAAGCACAGGGGATACCTAGCAGCAGGCAAACCAAAGTGCCCCCCTCACGGATCTTATATTCAAGTGGAAATTGATAGTTAATAAACAAAACAACATATAAAGCATGTTAGATGGTGATAAATGCTATAGAGAAAAATCTGGAAAGAGAGAGGAAGTGCATGTTTGCCTGCTGTTTTAGAGGGTGGTCCTGGAGGGTGTCCCTCAAAGGTCACATTCAAGCAAAGACCTCAAGGGAGGGTGGAGCCATGTGGGGTAACTGGGAGGGGTGTTCCAGGGAGCAGGAGCAACAAGACCAACAGTACCTGGGAGCGACTGTGCTCGGAATGCTAGGGGAGCAGCGAGGAGGCCGGTGTGGCTGGAGCCAGGTGAGTGAGGGAGAGGGGTTGGAAATGAGGCCAGAGCATGGCCTGGGCCTGATCATGGGGGCCTCAGTGGCCACTCTAAGGACTGTGGCTTCTACACTGAGATGAGAAGCTCATTGGAGGGTTGGAAGAGAGGAGTGACATGACCTGGTTTAAGATTTTATGGTTTGCTTTGTTTGATGCGAGGTTATTTTCCGCAGAGAGTCCGACTTAGGAAAGTCCTGAGCATCTTAATTTAAAAAATGTCCAAACTGGGCTAGGGATGTAGCTCAGCAGCAGAGTACATGCTAGGCAAGCACAAGGACTTTGATTCGCTCTGTAGCATTGGGGAAAAAAATGCCCCAGATTTGAGAACCATTCCTCTAGAGCTTGCAGTGTGTTCTCACTTTCATTATCTCAACTGGAATCTCTCAACAACCCAATGCCATGTGCAGATGAGGAAACTGAAGCCCAAGGAGGCTCAAGTGATTTTCAAGGGAATATAGCCTGTAATGGGCATAGCTGAGATTCGCATCCAAGTTGTCAACTCCTAGTGCTTTTTCTATCACACTGCCAGTATCATCCATGGGACCTCCTTTCCCATCAGTGTGACACTGACGTATAGGCATTTTGTGGGTTTATTTTCTATGGAAGCATGCAAGTATTATCTCTAGTATTTTTTATTCAGAATTGACTCCATGATCTTTTACCTTAACTGCCTTCTTTTGTGTGTGTGTGTGTGTGGTACTGGGGATTGAACCTAGGAGCATTCTACTTCTGAGCCATATATCCCTAGCCCTATTTTATTTTTTGTTTTGAAATAAGGTCTCACTACGTTGCTGAGGGCCTTGCTAAGCTGCTGAGGCTGGCCTCAAATCTGATCTAAGTGTCTCAGCCTCCCTGTTATTGGGAACAGACATGCACTACCATGCTTGGCCCCTCTTATCTTTAGACTATGTTACTCTCCTGCAAAAAACAAGATATATCCTCAAGTTCAGTTGTGTTATGGACTAAGTGGTAACCAAAATCTGCTTTTTAGCTTCACCTTCAGCCTTGGTATTTAGAAGGCCAAATTGTCAAATTCCTATTTCACCTTCTGGCAACTCTAAACTTGGCATGGTCCCTTATTAAGTGATCTTACTGGGCAACATTACATCTCATCAACATAACTAAGTAAATTATGAGGACAAAGTACATCAGTCAGAGTTAGTGTTAATCTATGAATATGCACTTCAAATATAAGCAAGCATTTTGGAAATAACTCCTTATGTTGATATTACATTGCATAATTTATATATATATATATATTTTTTTTTTTTTTTTTTTTTTTTTGCGGTACCAGGGATTGAACCCAGAGGCATTCTACCTCTGCGCTACACCCCCGGCCGTATTTTTTATACTTTATTTTGAAACTAAGTCTCACGAAGTTGCGGAGGGCCTCACTAAGTAGAGAGAGAGAGAGCGCTGAGGCCGCGAACCCCATCCTTCGGTCTCCGTACTCCCAAAGTACAAGGGTGCGCCACCACACCCGGCTCTACATTGCATAATTATAATAATGGCAATGACAACCACTTATGTAGTGTCTACTATGCTTGGCACTATTCTAAGTGATCCACACATTGACTTATTTAATCTTCACAATAACCCTTTGAAGTGGTCATTATTGTTTTCCCCATGGGGGAAACTGACACACAGCAATTCAGTCACCAGCTTGAGGTTGTGTATCCAATTAAGTGGCAGAGCTGAGTTTTGAACCTGGGCATTTTGGCTCCAGAGTCTAAGCATCCAATCTCTCTGCTCTTTCACCTCTAAAGATCTTGAGTCCCGTCCAAGATTGATGTATATCTAGATCTAAACACCAGCATATGTAAAGATGACTGGGAATCTAAGAGTTTACCACGAAGGAGCCCTATAGAAACGAGATTACAAAGCAAACTATGACTTTATCAAATAAATTATGAAGTAATATGTACTGGGAGATTAAAAAGGAAGAAGCTGACTGCTTGAGATTGAATTTTACACATTTGTACCACTTTGGAAAATAATATGGCTAGTAAGGGTAAATGCACTCATACTCATTAACTTGGCAGTTTTACTCAGACATTCACCCTAGTGAGCTCTTACATCCACGCATCAGGAAGCATCCATAGGAATGCTCACAGGGGCAGACGTTGTTCACCAGAGCCGAGACCAGGGCCAACCCATGTGACCACTGCTTGAGAAATGGGTAAATGCGTTGTGGCATATCTACCTCCTCAGGGGACTAACCCATTCACGGCTGAATGGACTACGGAGGTGACCTAGTCAGAGGAAGTAGGTCACTAGGATATGTCCTAGAAGGTATCTTCTCTCTGGCCCCTTTCTCTTCCTCTCTCTGCTTCCCAGCTGCCGGGAGCCGAGCAGCTTTCCCCTGCCACGCCCTTTCACCATGGTCTTCTGCCTTACCTCGGGCTCAGAGCAATGGAACTGGCCAACTGTGGGCTCAACCCTCTGAAACTGTGAGCCAAAAATCAACCTTTCTTCCTCTAAGTTGTTTTTTTTGGGTATTTGATCACAATGATGAAAGACAGACTAACATTCATATCTTTAAAAAAAAGCATGAAGTTAGAGAAGGATAACACAGAACTTAAGATTGTGGTTACCTCCGGAGGAAAGAAAGGGGGATAAGCTAAGTTCTGAGAGAGACACAAGAGGACTCAAAAGGTAATGGTCATTTCTATTTCTTAAACAGGCTGATGTGTAGATAATGTTGTATAAGTACTCTCTCACTCTCTCTCTATATATATGTATATATATGTGTGTGTGTGTGTGTGTGTGTGTGTGTGTGTGTGTATGTGTGTGTGTATAAGCACTCTATACTGTATATGTATGTATATATGTGGGTATGTGAATATACTGTGAATATTAAAGTTTGTTCAACATTCAATTTTAATTTAAATAATGTTAATATTGACTTGATTTAATTTTTTTAAAAAGTCTTGTTGAGTATCTAGTGTGCCTATATATATTTCCTATGTAACTATCACAAATTGGTTGAAATTATCATTTCACTTTCTGCCTGTAAATTTGGGGAGTCTAATAGCCCTCTTTCATTTTGCCCTACTTCTGACCAACAGTCCAAGCTGGCAGTCTCTCTGTTGATATAACAATCTCAAAACCTGTGAGTCTCCTGTGAGTGTCAAGGAAACCGCTGCCATCAGACAAGGGCTCCTCCGCAGGTCTTTGTGATCCTAGCATCTCTCCTCCTGGATTCTACTGAGATGTTTGAGGGTTCTATGAGGCACACACTTAATCTCTGTTAGGAACCCTTTGTGTGAGGGAATACTCTTTCCTTTTGGTCTTCTTCAAGACACCACCTAAGAATTGTCCAGATATATCTTTGGATTTTCCCTCAGAACATCCTTTCCTAACAGTGAATATCCTAATTTTAGCATTTTTCACAATCTGGGTTGCCTGAGATTTTCCCAAACTGTCAGGGCCAGGTGTGTGTGTGTGTGTGTGTGTGTGTGTGTGTGTGTGTGTTTTACTGGGGTTGAACCCAGGGGCAGTCTACCTCTGAGCTATACCCCCAGCCCCTTTTATTTTTTTATTTTGAAACAGGGTCTTACTAAGTTTCTGAGAGTCGTGCTAAGTTGCTGAGGCTGGCCTTGATCCTCCCATCTCATTCTCCCAAGTACTGGGATTACAGGTGTGCGCCACCACACCCAGCATTCTGCTTATGATACAGTATGTTCTCTAAGACAATATGGGCTTTCTCCCCAGGCTCCTCACTTCCTCCTGCACCTTCACCAGCAACATCAATAGTCTTTAAAGCCATGTAGGCTTTTTCTACCAGGCACCTCAAGAATTTTTCAAGCTTTTATCCATTAACCAATTCTAAAGCCACTTCCACATTTTTAACACTTATTACAGTACTTTCTTCCCAGTACCAAAATATGTATATATAGCATATATATACACATATATGTATATATATGTGTATATATATATACATATATACACACACACACACACACACACACACACATAATGTATATATAGCAGTTGCAGCAAATTACCACAGAGCTGGTAGCTTAAAACAACAGAAATTTATTCTCTTAGAGTTTTGGAGGACAGAAATCTGAAATCAGTATCACTGGGCCTAAATCAAGGGCTTGGCAGGGCGATGTTCCCGGCAAGGGCTCCAGGGGACGATCTGGATGTTCTGTCCTCTTGCAGCTCCTGGTGGCTACTACAGTCATGGGGCTCTGATCACCATTACCCCAGCTTCTGTCCCTGTGGTCACTTTTCCCTGTGTGCAAATCTCCCTCTGACACTCTGTAATAAGCATACATATAATTGTGTTTAGAGTCCCCTGGATAACCTCCTCATCTCTAGATCCTTAATCCTTTAATCACATCACATCCACAAAGTCTTTTGTTGTGGTGTTTGTTTGTTTGTTTATAGTTCACAGGTTCTGGGGATTAACAGGTAGACTTTTTTTTTGGTGGTGGTACTAGAGATTGAACCCAGGGGCATTCTACAAGGGCAAACTATACCCCCAGCCCCTTTTTTATTTTTATTTTTATTTTTATTTTTATTTTTATTTTTATTTTTTATTTTTTAGTTTTTTGCAGTACCGGGGATTGAACCCAGGGGCGTTCTACCTCCGCGCTACACCCCCGGCCCTATTTTTTTATACTTTATTTTGAAACCGGGTCTCATGAAGTTGCGGAGAGCCTCACTAGGTAGAGAGAGAGAGAGAGAGAGAGAGCAAGCGAGCGAGCTGAGGCTGGCCGCGAACCCGGATCCTCC
>PVJS01027829.1:0-25964 GCA_004027185.1 Glis glis
CCTCTCCCACGTGGCAGTAATTCAGCATATTAATGGCAAAGATGGCGCTGGCGAATTCCTCAGGGGGAGGTTCCACAGGTAGTTCCGGAAGTGACCTCAGGAGGGCTGTGATAGGTAATTACCTCCTTCCGTACTCATAGACGACAGGTGTGTCTACCTATAATAGATCCCAGGAGAGTGTAATGCCACACCCTACTACTTGCGAACTTCCTGTACTATAAAAGAGAGATGTGCTTTCTAATAAACGAGTCTTTGCCAGACTAGGCTCCCAGTTGGAGGTATGATTATTCAACCGTCCGGTGTCTGTTCCCTCATCAGCTCCGCGTCCCTCTCTCTCTCTGGCTGGCCCTGAGAGACAGATGGACACCCCCAACAACTTCTTTTCCATTAATTATTAAATTCTCAGAAATATTTTTATATTTATAAGAATCATATATTATTGGGACAAGATTTATCTGCAGTCTTAAAAACACATATGTTTAAAATTTAATGTATATTTTAAAATAGCTAGAGAGAGGATTTGGAATGTTATAACACAAAAATTTGAAAAATGTTTGAGGTGATGGATGTGCTAATTACCTTGATTTTATCATTACACATCATGTTCATGTATCAAAAATATCACACAATACCTTATAAATGTGAACAGTTGTTATGAATTAATCAAATATTAAAATTATAATGAAAAAGAGTTAGAGAAATAGACCCATTTTCATTTGATTCACAATAAATTCCTGTGAAAGTAAACAGAAAAATAATCAAGGTGTACATAGTAAATATTTACAGTAGTTATTCATATAAAAACATTGGAAGGAATTTAAAAATATAACATGAAAAAATAATTTAGGAACTTATACTTTGTGCATATGATGCTATTAAACCATTTTACCAAAGAATACTTAAACTCAGTTGCAATAAAATTTTACTTTAAAACTGTAGCTATAAATATATCTTGTACAGCCATGGCAAACACTTGTAATTCCAGTACTTGGAAGGCTGAGACAGGAGAATCACAGGTTCAAAGCCAGCCTCAGCAACTTAACGAGGCTTTCAGCAACCTAGTGAGACCTTGTTTCCAAATAAAAAATAAAATCAGGCTGGGGTGTAGCTTGGAGGTAGAATGCCTCTGGGTTCAATCCCCAGTACCAAACACACATACACACACACATATATATATATATCTTGTACACACACTTTTTTTTTTTTCTCTCTGATGGTGATGAGGATAGATCTCAGGGCTTCACACATGCTAGACAAGTACTGGGCCACTGGAATATGATGCAAGCCCATATGGATGTATTTAGTTGTGCAAACAAAATAAAGAATAGAATGAAAATATATAGTGTTTTGCTGTGTATGTTTGCTTGGGATCAAAGCCAAGGTATAGGTTTGATCCACTGTGCTATATCCCCATCCCTAATAAATAAATCAGAGATGTTGTTGCATGGAGGTTACAAGTAAATTTTATTTCATCTTTTTGCTTTTCCTAATTTTTCTATAATGAACCTTTTGAAATTGCGTGAGAATGTTACAGAATGAGAATTAGTCCATGTCAGTGATTAATCTGTAAAAAGAGGTTATACTAGCTAATGATATAGGGAAGTATTGTCTACTGAATGGATGAAGGTTTTGAATAGAGCATCAGTAAGACAAAACATGGAATACAGGTCACTTTTTTATTGAAGCATTATAATTATACAAAATAGTGGGATTTTTGTCACATAATTTGTACATGCACATGACATAATTTGGTCAGTTTCATTCTCTTGTAGCTCCCCTTCCCCTATCCTGCTCCCTCCCTCTGGGTCCTCTACTCTACTGATCTCCTTTCTATTTTTATGAAATCACTGCCTTTTCCCCCTTTTTTCTGTCCAGCTTCCACATTTGTGAGAAAACAAATGAATCTCAACTTTTCGAGTCTAGTTTATTTTACTTACCATAATGCTCTCAAGTTCCATCCATTTTACTGCAAATGACATAATTTTGTTCTTTATGGCTGAACAACTCCTTTATGTATATATGCCATATTTTCTTCATCTGTTCATCTGTCAGGGGCATTTAGGTGTGTTCCCTTACTTGGCTGTTGTGAATTGTGTTGCTAAAAAAATGGGTATTAATGCATCACTATTGTATGTTGGCTTTAATTCTTTTGCATAGATGTCAAGGAGTGGCATAGCAGGGTCATATGGTGCTTCCTCAGAATGAGGACCCCCCATTCTGTTTTCTACAGTGTTATATTAATTTACAATTCCACCCACAATGTAAGTATTCCTTTGTCTTGGTTTTATTGCTGGCATTTATATTATTTTTATTCTTGATAACTGCCATTCTAACTAGAGTGAGATGAAATCTCATTGTGGTTTTGACTTGCATTTCCCTGATTGCTAAAGATGTTGAACATTTTTCGTATATATTTTTGACCAGTTATATTTCTTCTTTTGAGAAGTATCTATTTTCTTCATTTGTCCATTTATTGATGGGCTATTAGTTTTTTGGTGTGGTGGTAAGATTTTTTTTTAATCCTTTATATATTCTGCATACCAATCCTCTGTCAGAAGAGAAACTGGCAAAGGTTGTCTCCCATCCTGTAGGGTTTTCTTCATTGTTTCCATTGCTGTGCAGAAACTTTTGAATTTGATGCCATCTCATTTCTTGCTTCTTGGTTTTATTTTCTGAGCTCTAAGGTTCTTAATGGAGAAGTTGCTGACTGTGCTTATATCCTGAGGTGTTGATTCTATCTTTTCTTCTTGCAGTTGCAAAATTTCAGGTCTAATTGCTAGGTCTTTCATCTATTTTGAGTTAACTTCCATTCAGGGTGGGAGATAGGGATCTATTATCATTCTTATGCATATTGACATACACTTTTTCTAGCACCATTTCTTGAAAAGGCTGTCTTTTCTCCACACTACATTTTGGGAACCTTTGTCAAGGATCAGATGACTGTATCTGTGTGGGTGTGTTTCTGTGTCTTCTATTCTATTCCATTGCTATACATGTATGTTTTTATGCCAGCACCATGCTGTTTTTGTTACTATAGCTCTGTAGTGCAATTTAAATTCTGTATTGTGATACCCCCAGTATTACTTTTTTGGTTTAGAATTTCTTTGGCTATTCTGTGTCCTTTATTAAGCTGAAATTACCTATATTTGTGGAGAAGGCTAATAAGATTTTCTTTTCTCCACATGGGGATGGCCTATCATATGGAGTCTGGACTGAATTTTAGAATGAGGACACAAACACCTTGCATCCCTCTGGTTTTCTTCTAGTCCCATCTGAGAGCCCTTGATTGAGACAGAGGAACACATGACTGTAGGGAACTAGAGGCTGAAGAGGGAAGTGAAGAGTTGCAGTAGTGACCAGAAAAATAGAGGAAGTGGGACTGTGAAGAGGGACAAATGGAGGTATTAAAAAGAAGAAGCAGAGGTTATGGTGAGGGAGAGGTTGGTGATTAGCATGTTTGAAGATATCTGAAGCTTCACTGGGTAACCATAAAGTTCCAATTATCTTCAATAAATTGATACTAACAAGAAAGCAAGCAGAGAGAGCTGTCAAAGCATAAAGTAGGCATGGGTTAGAAAGGAGATTACATTTGACTGAGATGTTCCCATGGGAGAAGTAATAGCTAGGCCTCCCAACTAGCCAGGCAAAAAGACATTCCAGCTCAGAAGTCAGGGAATGATCCCCTCTCCAGAGAGACAGCCAACAAGTAATATCTCCAGCCATGTGTGATGCTCATGAATGTGTCTCTCCCTCAACTTCCCTCTCCCTTCCCTTAAAAATTTCACCTAAATTTTCTCAGTTACCTTCAGAGATGGAGAGGTGATTACACCCTCTTGCTACAAGGTATGCTGATCACTTTGTTTGGTACAAAGTGTACTGACTTCTTTGCTGCCTTGATGTGTTGCTTTATTTTTCCTACTTAGTACACTTATACTTTTGCTCATTTGGGAGTCTGTTTTTTTCACCCTGGGACCCAAACCACAAAATGAAATACCTATTTCATTTTATATACCTATAAGAAGGCTGTAAATATGACCAGTTTCTGCTTGCCTGGGGCTCTAATCCAGACTTTTAAAACTGAGATACCTTGGAAACTCTCCTAGTCTCTGACATATTTTACTCTAGACCAGCTTATAGAGAATAGTATGATTCTTACCAAATAAGATCTTTCCTGATCAGCTTCAATAGATGTTTTTTGAGAACGGTGGTTCAGGAGTTTAATTTGCTAATTGGTAGCCAGTCAACCAGTCAGGAGTGGCAACAAAGGGTTCAAGGGTGTACACTCATGGTCCTGGGTGAGAGTTATGAAGAATCAGATTCTCTCTGCGATATAGCATCATAACTATTAAAGAAAATAATTATTCATGACTATGATTTTCATAAGACAGACTTCACTTCAGTTTTCCACAATAAGTGTAGGCACCACTGAAATTCAATATTGTAGAGAAGTGAAAGAAATTAGATTCAAGTCTGAATACGAGGAAAAGGGTAGATTTATATAAAACATGCAGGGCACTCAGGCATGGTGGCAAATTCCTGTAATTCCAGTATTTGGGAGGCTGAGACAGGAGAATCACAGATTTGAGGCCAGCCTCAGCAACCTAGGGAGACCCTGTATATATATATATGTATATATATGGGCTTTGGGTATATATAGCTCAGAGGTAAAAAGCCCCTGAGTTCAATCGCCATTAAAGGAGGAAGAGGAGGAAAAGCAGAAGGAGGAGGAGGAGGAGGAGGAAGAGGAAAGAAAGATGCAGGGTTGCAGGGTGAGGGTCAATGGGTGGAAAATTACTGAGAGTAAATTTCAGGGGTCAGGAGGATTCTGACCAAAGTGATATCACCTGGGGAAAAAGAGGTTGAGAAACCTTAAAATGTATTAAGGAGGATTAGATATTATATGTCAGATATACATGGCAGATTCTATTTAACTAATTTAAAAATTCTAATTTAGAGGATTCTTAATTGAACAATGCTAAGAAGGGTACCCAAATACTGAATGCAGGGATGGGGCACAAAAGCCAAGTTCTGTGTGAGAAGAAATTTCAGAGAAGATGGTGAGAGTTTGGTAAGGAGAAAATAACTTTCACTAGTATGTTCTGTACACACACAGACACATGCATGCACCTGAAAATATATACAGAATAATAGATATACATCTCATATAAGTATTTTTCTAACAAAGCTATCATTAGGTGTTGAAGAAAACAGTCAATACTAGAAACAGTTTGGAGATTCCTAACAAAATTAAAAGCAAACTTATGATCCAGTAATTCCACTTCTGCATATAAAATAATTAAGGACATTGAAAAGGTATTTGCCCAAGGAAAATCAAAACAGCACTGTTCCTGTAAGTGAAGAGGTGGAAGCTACCAAAGTGTCCATTATGGATTTATTGATTAACAAATCATAGTATATGCATACAACAAGTACTTCTAAGCCTTAAAACTTTAGGGAATTACACACATACTACAGTATTAAAGAACTTTTATGACATCTCAATAAGTAAAATTATCTAGTCAAAATCAGTATACTCTGTGAGTCCACTTACATGAAGTACCTGAATAGAAAAAATTATAGAAACACAAATAGATGTAAGATAGCCAATGGGCCAGGAGAGGGAGAAATGAACAGATTTTGTTGCTTATACAGATTTTCAATTTACAAGATAAAAATATTCCAGATATTATGGCATAAGAAAGTGAATATGTATGCATACATAACACCACTGAACTATATGCTTAAAGCAGTTATAACTAAATACTTTAATTATGTATATTTTAATTTTATACATTTATTTTTTATTTTTTATTTTTATTTGTGTGTGTGTGTGTATGTGGTACTGGGGAATGAACCCAGGAGTGTTCTACTTCCAAGCTATATTCCCAGACCTATTTATTTTTATTTTGAAATAGGGTCCCAAAAAGTTGCCGAGATTGGCCTCAAACCTGTAATCCTCCTGTCTCAGGCTTTCAAGTACTGGGATTACATGCATAAGCTACCATGCCCAGTTTAACTTAACTTTAAAAACAGTGATCCTCTAATTCCTGACGCAACTTGATTTTCTCTACTTAGATGGTTCTTTCAGTGCTTACAATACTCTCTGCTATGCTGTTGCTCTCCTGTAATGGAGCAAACTCTTTCCTTCACAGGAAATGGAAGACTTTGTCCAGAGCTCTGGAGAAAATGGTGTTGTGGTGTTTTCTCTGGGGTCAATGATTGGGAATATGACAGAAGAAAGGGCCAACGTGATTGCATCGGCTCTTGCACAGATCCCACAAAAGGTTAGAAAAAATGACTTCATGGTGGAGAAATACTTAAGAGTCTGTTAAACTCTATACAAGATCTCATTTTCACAGAATTTCTCACAGAAATTTCTTCTGTAAAAGCTTCAAAGTCATGATAGCTTTAATTTATATCAGAAATCACTTTTAAAACAATAATATGCATGGCAGACACAAAAATAGTACATTAGGTATTTTTTAATTTGTGATTACTTTGGTATTATTGTGCTCAGAAAGAACTATATTTAAGAGATGTACTGTGAAGTTGGTATTATAATGGTATTGCAGGAAAATACACAGAAATCACAAAATTCTGCCCCATCATTTGCTCCTTTTACCCTCAGATTTCCTGAGAACACTGTACACACTACACGTGTAATCAGAATAGAGTTGAATATTAACCAGTAATTGTACCACTACAGTAACAATAAGCAGGCATAGAAAAGTCTGAATCATATCATACATTGCTATCTTCCTATGTAAGTTGGGCCTCAATTTCTCCCTTAAATGTGGGAAAAGACCTGTTCATGGAGCTGTTCATGGTGCTGTTTGTGAAAGGTGGCCAGGGCTCACCAATCCTGAGTCCAAGTACACACAAAACCAATTAGACTTAGAGAAAGAGAAAACTAAGACTTCCCTGGTAGACTTTGCCCTGTTAATTCCTCAAAAGATATGAGATAGATTTTTCCCCTAAGCTTAAACCTGTCATTTAGAAAATGTGGCTCCATAAGGGGGGAAACACTAAAAACTAACTTTTGAAAATAGTGGTTATAAAAAACCTCCTCACATATCACTCAAAAAGCTTACTATTAAAATTACCAGAGATCAGCAGCAACAACGCACCAATAAAAAAATAAATAAATAAAAAGTATAATCTAGTAAAAAACAATTACCAGATAAAAAGTGTAAAATATAAATTTGTAAGACAAAGAAAATATATAGTTCACTTTTTACATATTGTATACTAGGATTTTAAGGACTATCAATTTATTAACTACTTTTATTTGATATTGATAAACTTAATTGTCTAAGCTAGTAATTAAAAAAATGTTAATATCAAATGCTATACTACACACGGCACTTGGTGTGTCCCCTCCTGATCCCCCCTGCTCCCTCACCATACATATTTTTGAATTGGAATTGGTAATTTCATATGTGTATTTACCATTATTTGAGCTGTTTCCTTTATCAAGTCTGTCTTTTCTCCTCCCTCCATAAAACTTCTTCCTCTGTTCTACTAGTCTCTTTCCTTGTTTATCTGAAGTCCTTTTTGTTTCCCATTTTCTCCCTAGTTCCCATGTATGAGAGAAGACATCACTCTTCACTTTCTGAGAAAGGATATTCTCACTTACCATAATATCATCTAATCTTCATTTATTGAAACTTCAATGAAGTAATAAAAGGTTTGCTTTACTCTAACAGGTTATATGGAGATTTGATGGCAAGAAGCCAGATACCTTAGGGCCCAACACTCAGCTGTACAAGTGGATTCCCCAGAATGACCTTCTTGGTAAGGTTCTAGAGAACAAATCTTGAAAACATGAATAAAAAACAGTCAGAAAGAAAATAATCTAATAGGAAATTAATTTATGAAAATTTATTATGAAAAACCCCCCAAATTAAAAACGGTTTAATAGGAGGGGCAGATGAAGAACAACTCTTGGCATTTTATTATACACAGTAATATTCTTTGTTGTCAGTATACAAGTACCTTTATTTCAGGTGTAATTACCACTCACAGAGAAGTTTCAATCATTTCCTGAATTGTCTCTCTATTTTTACAACTTTACACCCGTCTTTTCACCTACATCAGGGCTATTTGAAAAGCTACCAAAAAATAAAACTTCTTTATTACAACTTACTTGCATTTCCCATGGAAAAAATATTCGCAATCTTAACCATGAAGTGGAATTTTATAACATGGTGAGGTGTAGCCTGTCCTACCTCTGATTCCAGCACTGAGAACACCCTGCTCCTTGCCGCTGTGGACAGTGTATTAGTCCTCATGTTCACAGCTATAATCAAAAGACTTGACCAGACAACTTAGAGAAAGGAAGATTTATTTGTTCACGGTTTGGGGGTTCAATCCATGTGAGGTCAGGGACCACGGATCTCAGGGCATGGCATTGGAGGAAAGTGGAGAGAGGGAGAGTGCAAGGCTTTGCCCCTCACACGGAGGCCAGAAGCAAGAGAGAGCGAGAGAGAGAGAGAGAGAGAGAGAGAGGAGCAAGGGAAGGAGGAATCATATATAATTCCCAAAGCCACACCCCTGGGGACCAACCTTCTCCAGGTGCAACCTACCAGCCTGGGCCACCACCCAGATAAATCCATTAAAATAGGTTAATCTACTGTTGGGATTACAACCCTCATGGCTCCACTGTATCAACCCTGAATGTTAATAAATAAGATCTTTAGTGGACATTTTATTTCTAAATGTAACAGACACCCTCCATAGTTAATTCAGGGAATTCACTATGTCTTTAGTAGAACATGTTCACACATGGGCCTCCTATGTTTGCATATGCTATTTCTTATACCTGGGGTGTTTTGCTGTTTGTCCACATGGCAACCTAGTTTTTGCTTTTCAAATTTCATGTAACATTCACTTTTTCCATGTAGGCTTCTCTTGCTTCTCCAGTGGACTTTGGTACTACAGAAAGGGAGATATGAAAGCAATTTCAATGCACATTCATGGTTATAATAATCTATTTACCTAGAACACCATTTATCTTCAGTACCTTATTTTGTGTATTTGTTGCTTTATTCCTGTCTTATAATAAATAATTTTATTTTATTTTTCCAATGCTAGGTCATCCCCAAACCAAAGCTTTTATAACTCATGGGGGCACCAATGGCCTCTATGAAGCGATCTACCATGGGGTCCCCCTAGTGGGCATCCCTTTGTTTGCAGATCAACCTGATAATATTGCTCACATGAAGGCCAAGGGAGCAGCTGTTAGATTGGATTTTATGACAATGTCAAGTACAGATTTGCTCAATGCATTGAAGACAGTTATTAATGACCCTTCATGAGTATGACAATTCTTTCAGTTAGGTAGTATTTATTTGGGGGGTCTCTTGACAATGAGAATAGGTTTCCTCCAACTTTGAGTCTAAATCTAAAAAATTAAAATGATTTATACACTCAAAAATATGCTTTTACGCTCAGGATTAAAAAAAAACTGAAAATAAACCCATGCCTTTACTTCATTACTAGTTATTCATAAAACAATGTAATTAAAAAAAACCTTTAAGCTGTGCATTGTAGCTCATGCCTGTAATCCAGGTACTTTGAAGGCTGAGACAGGAGGACAGCCTTAGCAACATAGTGAGACTCTCAGCAACCTGGGGAGACCATGTTTCTAAATAAAAAGAAATAAAACAGGGGTGGAGTATAACTAGGAGATACAATATTCCAGGGTTCAATGTTCAATACCCCCCCACACACAATTTACTATCTAGCAAAGTGCAAAAAATACATTTTTAACCAATGATAAAATCCACAGAAGAAAAGGATACTGAAGTTGAAGACATATTACAAGACATTTCAATGCAATGCCTAAAATTTCTGAAACTATTAATCTTTAAATTTATAAATTTATTAGATATGGTAGGATAATTTGATAAATCTATAATATGTCATTTTCAACTCAGAATAATTATCATTTCTGCCTCCTTAAATATTCATAACTTTTTTTCTGGTGGGAATCTTGAAACCCTTCTCTTCTAGTTCTTTATTAGATATTTAAGAAATTGCTGCAAACTGAAGTCACCCTTCTGTATTGCAGAACAGCAGTATTTACTACTTGGATCTAACTTCAGTTTGGTACCTTGTTATTCAGCTTCTATCTCCCCTCATTCCTATCCTTTGTAGCCTTCAATAACCACTATTCTACATTCTACATCTATGAAACCCACTTCCTTATATTCCAAATATGAATGTGAAAATGCAGTACACTTCTTTTGGTGTCTAATTGATATGATTTAACATAATGTCCTCTACTTCCATCCTTGTTACTGCAAATGACAGTGTATCATTCTTCTATGTCTGGGAATATCCCACTGTGCATATTGACCACATTTTCTTTATCTGTCATTCAACAATGGACACATCATTGACTCTATATCTTGGCTATTCTGAATAAGTGCTGAAATAAAACATGGGAGTGAAGGCATCTTGCTGTCATACTAACTTTATTGGATATACACCCAGTAGTGGGAAAGCTGATTCCCATGGTAGTTCTATTTTAAGATTTTTGAGGAACCTTATTCTTTTTTATTTCTCATAGTGACTCAAATAGTTTACAAAGCTGTCATTGTTATATAAGAGTTACACTTTCTGTGCTACTTCACTGGCATTTGTTATTTTTTCTCTTTTGGACGATAGCCATTCTAACTGGGGTAATAGGATCTCTAGTTTTGGGGGGATAGTCATACTAGGCATTTAACTTAGGAGCATTCTACCTCTCATATACACATCAGCCTTTTTTAATTATTATTTTGAAACAGGGTCTCGCTAAGTTGCTGAGGCTGGCCACAAACCTGCAATCTTCCTGTCTCAGCTTCCAAGTACTGGGATTACAGGTATGCACCACCACACCTACCTCTCATTTTTCTTGATTAACATTTCACTGATGATTACTGATGTAGAACATCTTTTCAGAAAGGTAGAATGGCTCTGGGTTGAATCTCCAGTATAAATAAATAAAAATATGATGAGAAGGGAAAATTTTGAGCAGGGTACTATCATAGGCTAATGTGGATAGTAGATAGAAATTAGATAGTAAAAAGTAGAAGAGCAGAAAAAGAGAGAAACAGAGAGTTGGAACCATTTCACCTACCATGACACAATTCCTCTTCAAAAATATCAAGAGAGCTGGTTGTGGTGGCGCATGCTTGTAATCCTAGTACTTTGGGAGGCGGAGACCGGAGGATCCGGGTTCGTGGCCAGCCTCAGCTCTCTCTCTCTCTCTCTCTCTCTCTCTCCTTGTCTCTCTCTCTCTCTCCCTGTCTTTCTCTCTCTCTCTCTCTCTCTCTCTCTACTTAGTGAGGCCTTCCGCAACTTCGTGAGACCCGGTTTCAAAATAAAGTATAAAAAAATAGAGCCGGGGGTGTAGCGCGGAGGTAGAACGCCCCTGGGTTCAATCCCCGGTACCGCAAAAAAAAAAAAAAAATCAAGAGGATCATTCCATTCTTAAATTTCATTTAACTGTTGGACTTACAATACTTAGAAAGACTTACTATCATTTTCTCTGCTACATAATATTTACTTTCTCATCTGACCTTCCATTTTCAGTTTGAAAAATATTTTTCCATCAGAAAACTCCAACTTAAAAGACAAAATTTCTAAGCCGATCTCACCAAAAACACACTACTTTCAGCCCTATCCTTTTAAATTATTTTTTGAAACAAGGTATCACTAAGTTACCCATGTTGGACAAGAACTTGCAATTCTCCTGCTTCAGGCTCCCATGTAGCTTGGACACAGGCCTGTGCCCCCATAATTGTCCTTCTATGGCACTAATTTTGACTCAGTTTTATCACACTTTCCAAAAACCTAATACAGACTTGACAAGTTAAATTAAATTGTTTTAAATGTTGGTTTCTTTACATTTCTCCTTCAGATATAAAGAGAATGCCATGAGATTATCAAGAATTCACCATGACCAGCCTGTGAAGCCCCTGGACCAAGCTGTCTTCTGGATCGAGTACGTCATGCGCCACAAAGGAGCCAAGCACCTGCGCCCAGCCTTGCATGACCTCACGTGGTTCCAGTACTACTCCTTGGACGTGATTGGTTTCCTACTGGCCTGTGTGGCGACTGTGGTGTTCATCATCACAAAAAGTTGTCTGTTTTGTTGCCAGAAAATGTTTAAAACAGGAAAGAAGAAAAAAGGGGAGTAGTTGTATGTAGACCTGAAGCTGGAGTCCTGATAGCTGGGCTTCCTCCAGTTTACTCAAGAAAGAAGTGGCTTTGATGACAGATTCCTTCCTGCTATGACAAAACAAAATTTTACAATTTACCTTGTTAAGTCACAAGTTATATTCCAGAAATATAATACCCATTTAAGAGGTAGAAATATTGCAGGTCAAAGAGGGATGTGGAAAACTTGGAAAAATAAAAGCAATAAAACTATGTGTCTATTAAATAACACTGCTGTAATTTACAAGTTTTACTATAATAATATACCTAGTTTAATAGTGGTTCCTAATTTATTCATGGTCACCAAAACATGAAAAAGTCTACTTATATTATCAGTATAGTTTTTCAAATATTCAGCATGTTTAGATTCATTTGGGTACAGAATTTTGTAGTTTTAACTTTTTCTGAAGAAAATATTCCACTTTTTGAACTGTGTAACAAGATTCACCCTTCCATTTGGTTTTGGGAGACCAGCAATGCTTCTTGTCCTGCACTACACATGACATCAGCATCATTCCTTTCCTAAAGTACCTGGGAAGACTTTTACCTTCTTCCTGCTAAAGCCATTTCCTAATGGAGTTTATGTAGAATGACAAATGTAGTTTTCTACCTGCTGCCTAGTATAACTTTGAACTATTTGAGGGGGTCTTGGGTTTTAAAAGTTCATTCTCTTTTCTTTTTAATCTTAAAAAAACAATCTGGCTACTCTTCTTATCTTTTTTCAGCCTTTGGAAATAGATGTAAGGTGTCAATTGTAGGTTGTGGTAATGTAGAAGTGGTAAAGTCAATTATTGAATTTTCATTCTGCCCAATATACATGTCCATATATATGTCCACTTTTCTCAAAATAGGACCCAATAGACACAGTGGTGCATTCCTGTAATTACAGCACAGGGAAGGCTGTGACAGGAGGGTCACAAGTTCAAGGCCAGCCTCTGAAATATAGCGAGATCCTATATGAAAAATAACAATGATAAGAAAGGTCTGAGGGTATATCTAAGTGGTAGAACACTTCTGGGTTCAATATCCAATACCACAAATACACACAAAAAGGCAGTGTCACTCAGCTACCTCACAGATATGTTGTGACGCTCAATAAGCTTTTGGTAGACAGTTTGAAATGGCTATTATAACATGATATATAATTTAGTAGAGCATGTCTACTTTTCTTCTCTTTTCTCAGTAGCATATTGTCCCATCCCTTCCATAAAACTTATCTGGAAACATTTAATAATTTGGCATATCTGTAAATGACATAATCATTACTTTCCTCTCAACTTTGACCCATTATGAATGACCATAATGAGTAACAATGCAAAGAATAGAAAAATTACATAAATGATATGGGAAATAGGTAAATCAAACAACATATTTTGAAGGCCATCCTTTAAGCTACATCTTAGGGAGGAACTTTTTGATAAAATTGATTGAATTTGAGAAATATCTGTTGTCTTTATGGGTTAACCATCTAAGTCTCACAACAAAAATTCCCATCACCAGGAATTAATTTACTTGAAAATTAAATTAAACTTAATTTAACTGGTTAGAGGAATTGTAGGAGATTTTACAACAGAATCTTTATGCAATTTATCTTATAACTGACATATTTTAAAAGAAAAAACTAATATAATGCATAGTAATTAATATTATAATATCATGCACATAAGCCTAAATTAATCTTTATCAAACCTTTTGTGCAACTCATATAAGAACAAAGGATTGTTATCCATTTTACAGTGAAAAGTGCTAGAGACTACCAACACAAAATACAGAGGATAATATTACATGCATATGAATGAAAGATTTGAGCAGGCAATGCACAGAAATAAAATGGCCCATAACTTAAAAAGATGGCAAAAGTCACTGATGCTATTAAAAGATGGAAAATACATCAATAAGCTGTTTTCCCAGAGAAGATTTGCAACATAGGAGAATCTGACAAAACTATTTCAGTGGGAGCAAAATATGGAATAACTCTGTCTAACAGAATAGGAATAACTATTAGATCCTGTAATTCTACATTTAGGAATCAGTCAAGCAGAAATACTTTCACATGCACATATTTATGTATAGGATGTTTCCTCTAAGGATTTAAATGGCTACCAATCAATAAGTATCTTTCTAACTAAAGTTGTCAGGTTAGCCAAGGCAAGGTGGTGTATAACTATAGTTGTAGCTGCTTAGGAGGCTGAGACAGAAGAATTGTTTGAACCCAGGAGGTCAAGGCCAGCCTAGATGACATAGTGAGACCCTGCCTCAAAAAACAGTAGTTCTATGGTATACAGCCACTATTGAGAATGGGTCGATTCAGTAATACCACTGAATGCTCTCTTTCTTACACTGCTAAATAAAAAAAAGTTCCAGAAAACTTTTCAAAATTGTTCTTTGCAACAAAATAAAATATTTGTAAACTTACACAAATACAGAGGAAACAGTATGGAGGAATACACAATATTCAATGAAAAGAATCTTAATGAATCTTAATGTTTCGTCTTTGTACTACTGCAGTTTCTCCTTTCAAAATAATGCTTCCATAAATTAATTTTGCAGTTTAAAAATTGGTTAAATAAACATATTGATTCCCCAAATCAACTTGTAAGATTTCATATCATATTATCAAATTGTTAGTGCTGTTTAGAATGCTTGAATGAACCAAGAATCTGACACACTATTTGATCCAGTTGGGGCTTGTTTTTATGACACCTATTTTGTATTTAAAATATCTATGAATAAAGTATTTCCATGTATTTTTAATTTAAATAGGTGTAAAATCAGAACTTTCATAATTTTAATGATTTTACTGTGTTTTCATGTCAATATTTAGTGAAATTTGCAGCAGACTAGTCATCTCAAATGCTTTACTTCAAAACTATATAGTTGTGGTAGCTGGGTGCAGTGGCACACACCTATAATCCTACTACTGGAGAGGATGAGACTCAAGGATCACAGGTTTGAAGCCAGCTTCAGCAACTTACCAGGACCATTAGCAACTCAGCAAGACCCTGTTTCAAATAAAAAATAAAAAGGGCTGGGGGTGTAGCTCAGTGGTAGAATGCCCTGGATTCAATCGCCAGCACAATAAACAAAACATAACAGTACCACTGAACAATATAGGGCAGGTCCAATTTCTTAACCTGTCTGTGTTTCAGCATTTTCCTTCCAGTGAAATGGACATGGAGTAACCACTTTGCTTACCTACTTCATGGGGTTGTTTAAAGAATGTGTTAACATGTTAATGAACTAAAAATAATTGAAGTAAATAACAAAATTTGGTTTGTATTAACTATTATCAGTATGAAATATGTAAAAATTGGCCACAATGATTTTATCCAAATAAACTACATAATATATTTTAAACATAACATGTACCAAATGTAGATTATAAAAACAACAGCATTTCCGCTTTTAAATATGTAGGAATTATACTTATGATATAAGCCAAGGATTGAAAAGTTAGGGTCTCTGGACCAAATCTTGTCAGCCATCTGGTTTGTCATTGCTCTTGTTGTTTAATAATTGAGGTCACTGGGCCTGGTGGCACACTTTAGTCACAGTATTTTGGGAGGCTGAAACAGGAGTATCTAAGGTTCAAGGCCAGCCTCAGCAACTTAGTAAGACTGAGCAACCTAGAGAAACCCTGTTTCAAAACCAAAACACTAAAAGGTCCCGGGGTGAGCCGGGCGTGGTGGTGCACGCTTGTAATCCCAGTACTTGAGAGTTGGAGACCAGAGGATCCAGGTTCGCAGCCAGCCTCAGCTACTTAGTGAGGTCCTCTGCAACCTCGTGAGACCCGGTTTCAAAATAAAGTATAAAAAATAGGCCTGGGGGTGTAGCTCAGAGGTAGAACGCCCCTGGGTTCAATCCCCAGTACCGCCAAAAAAAAAAAAAAAAGATCTGGGGGTATAGCTGAAAGGTAGAATGCCCGTGGGTTCAATCCCCAGTAACACACACACACATGCATGCACGCATGCACACACACACACAAATAATAATAATCATAAGGTAAAAAATTACATAATATAAAATTCAACATTTTAAAGTGTTAAATTTATTGGCATTTATTTATTTTTAACATTCAGCAAATTTCACCACTACCTAAAATCAGAAGCATTTTTACCACCTTGTAAGATAATTCTACATGCATTAAATAGATTCACTAACATTTCCCCATTCTCCAGAGACCTAGAAACCTGGCATTATATCTTAGCATTATTCTATACCTATTAGGTCAACTGAAAGAAAAAAATCCATACAGGAATAAAATCTTACCATTGGTTTATTTTTTCTTTTATCCTTTTTACTTGTGCTGTACCAGCGTTTCTCTTCACATGTTTAAATCATATATGAGTTCAAGAAGTTTGGGCCCATACACTAAGATCATTTTAATGATCACTGGAAAACTAATTTCCTTTCCTTTCACTTTTTTGTGTACTCATTTTTACCATCTACACAAAAATCTGTATATCTATCTTTTTTAGTTCATACTGTAAATTGATATTTATTTAATTTTTCTTTAGCTATAAAGTGAATGCTATGTGGTTATCAACCATTCACGATGATCAACCAGGGAAGGCTCTGGATCGATCAGTCTTCCAGATCAAATTTCTCATGAATCATCAAGAAGTCAAACATCTTCAGCCAGCTGATCACAATGTCACATGTTTCCAGTACCGGCCTGTGTTGCAACTGTTACATTCCTTGTCCTAAAATGTTGCTTGTTAGGACAGGAAAGAAGAAAAAAAGCAATAGAGTTATTTCAAACCTAAGGGTAGTAGATACGATAGGTGAGATCACTGTATATAATTCAATCAGTAGAGATCAAAGTATGGAAGGTAATGCTCCACAATTTACAAGAACTTTACCTTCCTGGTTCACCTATGTGTTTTATTCCTAGATAAACATTAAGGATTGTCCATCTAGTTTCAGAATTCCTCAAATAATTCTACTCTAATGCTGGTTTATGCATGTTATTGTAACTTAAAATGGTGAAACTTTATTTTATTGATTTGAGAAGAGCAAGCCAAAATTTTTACTGTGCATTTTCTGAAACTTCCTCTATTTGAATAAAATGCAATCAAAGGAATTATTTGTGTGTCTGTCAAAGAAAACAAAAAACTCAGATCTTTGTTAAAGGTGGACAGATGGATTTTACTCAGATAAATGAAGTAGGGGAGATGACTTTGTTATTAACCGAGCTCAACTTCTTTTTTTTTTTTTTTTGCGGTACCGGGGATTGAACCCAGGGGCGTTCTACTTCTGCGCTACACCCCCGGCCCTATTTTTTATACTTTATTTTCAAAACCGGGTCTCATGAAGTTGCGGAGGGCCTCACTAAGTAGAGAGAGAGAGAGAGAGACAGGGAGAGAGAGAGAGAGAGAGAGAGAGAGAGAGAGCTGAGGCTGGCCGTGAACCCGGATCCTCCGGTCTCCGCCTCCCAAAGTACTGGGAGTACAAGCGTGTGCCACCACGTCCGGCCGAACTCAACTTCTACTAAGACAAAAGTGACTGAGGAAATGGAGGAGGAATGAAACGGGAAGATTGGGCCATATGTGATTGGATTACAGAAGAAATTGTAGAATTATTGAAAATAGCCTGGCATGGGGAATACAATGTACATTTTGCAGTTTGGGAAAATTGAATTATTTATGAGCAAAGAGGTAGCTTGGAGACTGGGATTACCTGTAGGGACACAATCCATGACTTAATATAGGTAGAAACCAGGTTAAATTTAGTTAAAATCTCTTAGCACAGTGCTAAAGCAAGTCTTTTTTTGCTGTATGAGAGTTAAAGGTACATATTCTCATGAAACAAATGATTTCATTATGGAATTTTTCTTTGTTTCCAAAATTCTAGATGTTCCTAACAGGTTTCCTATCTAAAATATGCAACCTGGTTTTAAGGACAACCTTGGATAGAAAGACAAAAGATCTTTTTCACATGAGGCCTTGAATATTCTTGAATTGCTGTTTTTGCTTTTTTGAATGATCGTATACATTTGGATACTAATACAGAAAACAAAAGAAGACTATCCCTTTAGTTAGAAATGATACCTGGGGCTTTGCAAGTTTAGTTCAGTCCCATTAGATTATAATCTTAGATTTCCCTCCTCCTGCAATATGGTCTCACTTCTAACTACTATAATATCTGGTTTACTGAGGATATAAAAATCAGACATTTATATTATTATTTATTTTATGCCCACATATTATGAAACAATTAATTTAAAATGGAATAAGGAACCAAATTTAGAACTCATGAGTTTTAAGGCCTATACTGGAGAGAGCATTTTAAATGGGAAAATATCTCTGTATCTTGCAATCATGGTCTTTGGAGTCAGAACACGGTTTGCAAAGTAAATCACAGAGAGAAAAGAAATTAGGAGCAATTCTTTTGCCTGGCAATAGATATGTTTAAATACTTGGAAGAGAAACATAACTTTTGATACATGGAAAAGATTTGTACAGCACTATTCTATATGCAAAAATAAGGAATGATTGTTAATGAAACTAATTATTATAATAATGTCCAGGAAAGAAATAGGAAATAATTTTCTTTTAGTAAACTTTGAATATACAATCACACAACTAAAAAGAAAATTCCAACAAATAAATACCAAAAAGAAAAAAGTAATGCACTAGCGCTCTTTAATTACAATAATGCATCTTTTTAAAAACAGGGAGAATTGTGTGTGTAAGTGATAATGCCACATTATTCTGAAGCAATAATGAGGCTCTACAAGCATGATCTGCACCAAAGTCCAGTCTATTTCTGATTTCTTTTTTCTTATTTATTTATTTATTATTTATTTTTGTGGCACTAGGGATTGAATTCAGGATATTTTAATTCTAAGCTCCACCCCATCTCTATTTTTTAAATTATTCTCCACAAATTTTTATAGGTCATTTTATTTATAATTGTTTTCTTTTTATTATTCATTTTTTTTTTTGTTCTGGGGATGGAATCCATAGACATCATGCCTCTGAGCTAGACTCCTAGTCTTATTTTATTTTTATTTTTGAAACAGCATCTTGCTAAGTTGGTGAGACTGGCCTCCACCCTGGGGTCCTCCTGTCTCTGCCTCCCAAGTACTGAGATTACAGGTTTGTACTGCCATGCCTCAGTTTTTACTTTCTATTTGGAAGCAGAATCACACTCAGTTGCTGAGACTGGCCTCAACCTGCAGTCCTCCTGTTTCAGCCTCCCAGATAAGTACCTTCTGCAACAATGATTTTGTCAAAATAGACCTTCTTTACAACTGTTAGATTATATAGACCGATACATAAATCCTTGCCTAATAAAATGTAATCAAGTAATTAGATCACTTGTTTTAATTTTGAAAAGTCTTTTCACATAGAGCAATGTAAACACACAGAGTAAAATACACAAACATGAAGGTAGAAGTGGCAGAGTTATAAATTCCAATTTTATATTAAATGCCCAAAAGTAAATATTGTCCATATGTCTGTTTCTTAATGAGTAGTTCTTGCAAATTTCAAATGGCTTTATGGTAAAAAAATAAACACATAAACTATTTTTTTTTTTGCGGTACCGGGGATTGAACTCAGGGGCGTTTTATCTCCGAGCTACACCCCCGGCCCTATTTTTTTATACTTTATTTTGAAACCGGGTCTCACGAAGTTGCGGAGGGTCTCACTAAGTAGCTGAGGCTGTCCGTGAACCCAGATCCTCCGGTCTCCGCCTCCCAAAGTACTGGGATTACAAGTGTGCGCCACCACGCCCGGCCTAAACACATAAACTATAAGCGGTCACATATAAAGTCAGAATTAATGTGAAATCATTCATCTATAAAATCTCTGGGATAGTCTTGTTTATTTTGGATCTGATGTTAAAAGGCAGGAATAAGCAAACACCACAGAGATTGGAAAAAAAGCAACTGATAATGAATTTAGTTTTGAAAATAACATATGAAACTATGTCATTTATATCAAGGACTATCTGTAACTAGTTTTCTGAATTAATTTTTATGTAGGATGCAATGTTTCTTAAAGGATTAGTTATACAAATGGCTCACCAGAAGTTTTTTCCTATATTTCTTAAGTATACTTGAGTTTTTAATAGCATTCTTACATATATTATATAGCATGCATGTTCTTAAAACCCATCAATAGTGGCAAATGTTGCTGGAAAACAATTAAGAAGAGTGGGTATTGAAACTGATGTGTCTTCTTGCCTCTATTCCACAGTCACTCCAATGTCCTCTATTGATGAAGCTCAACATTCAGCCATCTGGAAAAAAAGAAATGTTTGCTGAGTCCAGATTTGGTATAACAAATGTGTGCTTGGAACTGAGAGACAATAAAATAGAAATTGGTACAGCAAATAATAATTTAAAGTTCTCTTTTTTTAGTATCTCAATTGTTGTTGTACCCTTGAGCACTCTGCATCATGATAAGATTCCCATGAATAAGAGGCATGGCATTCTTTTGGAAATGAATTTCTTAAAGGTGCATTTAGAAGTCTTGTCAAAGGTGAGCATAGAGTTGGCCCATTGAGTCTGCTGTCACACCAGGGGTCACCTCGCTATTGTCTAAATGTGTAATAAGAATTGACATATCAGCAGGGTGGACTTTTGGTTTCAGTAGTAGCTAGTTCAGTCCTGGTCAGATTCTATTTTGTTGGGCACATTTGTTGAACCCTTTAATATCACCACTAGATACATAATCCCATAAAACCAGCAGTGGAGTGACCCCTTATTCAGTGCCTCACCTTTGGCAGATATAAAAATGTCTCATTGATTTAATTGGAAAATCCCCACTTATTGGTCTGCTTGCCCATATTTTCAAGTTTATGATCCATTCTGTTTTTTATTTGCATACTGCACTTGTGAAGGTTTTCTACAGGCTCTCCTTTGGTATAGAGACGTTGAAAGCTGTAAATTCGATATTGCTATAACAGCTAAAATCCCAAGTCAACATGAGAGTGGCTCAGAGTTTCTATCTAAAATTAAGGTCAATGTAAGTCAGATAACAGGTAATAATTAATCAGAAATACTAGGTCAGAGAAGTCCATGATTAGAAGCAACCTATCAGTCATAAGAGTACATTTGTGTTGCAAGAGTTCAGATGAAATGAAACTAAAATTAAGATGAAAAAATTCACTATTCACAAATTAATATATCAAAAGATGGATGATTGTGGCCAAGGAAATGATTATAAACAACTCATATTTAGACCTAAATCAGAGTATGAAAAGGGCCCTGATGTAATTTTTTAAGCAGAAAATCATTGCAGTCTAGATAAAGTCTTTTTCTTTCAGTTAAGGCCTATGTCTCATTTGGATTCCAAGCAAAAGCTTCTTTTTTATAGCTCTTGGAAGCACCTCTAATAACTGGTGGATATCCTTTCTTGATTACATACTTAGCTTGGTATGTTTTTCTATGTTGCTTCTTATTTAGGATGTGTATGTGTTTTGAACAGAAATATGGGAAAGGGTTGAGTCATTTATGCTTGACCTTAATATACATCCAGCCTCAGTAGCCGTTTTTTTCTTAAAAGGCATGTTAATACCTTTGCCTTTTTCAGCTTATCTCATATCCCAATGGAATTTACATAGAATTAGAAATACACCCACTTCGATCTGCTTCCTATAAATTTAAGCTACTTGGGAATGTCTTTGTTCTCACTACCTGGTTTTCTATTCCCCATGACATTTTACAAAGATTTGTCTGGTTTATTTCAGTCTCATTTTTAAATATTTATAGTAGATATATAAAGTCTGAATTATATTTTGTAATAATATGAAACCTACAATCTTACAGGCCATAGTCAATTTTATTCTCTCCCCCAAACATGCAAATATATATGTGCATTTCCTTCAAAATGAGACATAGTCCCACTTATCTACCTTGCAGATAAGTTTAACATTCAATGTGTTTGTAGAGGACAGTTTTTTTTTTTTTTGAGGATAGACGACTGTATTTAATACCAGATCCTCTGGGTAGATACTATAATACTTTGTTTATAATAATGCTGTCTCTTGGAATGTTCATCTGAAGAAAGATAAGGCATAATCTTAAGAAGCATCACATTCCACATTCAATACTGTCAAGTGGGTGTATGCGCATGTGTGTGTGTGTGTGTGTGTGTGTGTGTGTGTGTGTTTAATCTTCTATTTTTTATGTTCATTTATTGGTGCAATGTAATTATACATTTTGATATATGTCAGGGTATCAACATCATACATGCACACATTGCACATTTAGCCCTCCCTCCAATCCCACCCTATTCCCTCCCTTTCATGCTCCAGATAGTGATTGAGTCTTATAGGTTTGTGTATAGAGGACAGTTTATTTTTTATTTTTTATTTATTTATTTTTTTTGCAGTACCGGGGATTGAACCCAGGGGCATTCTACCTCCGCGCTACACCCCCGGCCCTATTTTTTATACTTTATTTTTGAAACCGGGTCTCATGAAGTTGCGGAGGTCCTCACTATGTAGAGAGAGAGAGAGAAAGAGAGAGAGACAGGGAGAGACATAGAGAGAGAGAGAGAGCTGAGGCTGGCCGCGAACCCAGATCCTCCGGTCTCCACCTCCCAAAGTACTGGGATTACAAGCGTGCGCCACCACGCCCGGCTTAGAGGACAGTTTAAATAGTGGCTATTACTTTATATGGCCACACTTTAGGGAACATCTCTTCTCTTCTCTTCTCTTCTCTTCTCTTCTCTTCTCTTCTCTTCTCATTTCTTCTCTTTTTCCTCTGAAGACTGTTTCTACATCTTTCCCATATCCCTAGTGAGCAAACAGTCATTGCACTCTAGATAACGCCTTTTCCCTTCAGTTAAGGTGTTAAACATTTCTGCATGAGTACAATTAAGATAATGTCATTTCATTTTAAACTTGGACACACTCTGAGTGACCATAACCAGTAGCAATGCAAAAATACAAAAACTACAAAAATGTTGTGAAAACTGTGTAAAGTCATAGGAATTCTCAAGGCCCTTCTGAATGCTGCACATCATAGAAGCTTTTCATAGACAAAGTGGTCCAGATTAAGAAAAACCTATTTGGCTTTAGCCGGGCATGGTGGCGCATGCTTGTAATCCCAGTACTTTGGGAGGCGGAGACCGGAGGATCCGGGTTCACGGCCAGCCTCAGCTCTTCTCTCTCTCTCTCTCTCTCTCTCTCTCTCTCTCTCTACCTAGTGAGGCCCTCTGCAACTTCGTGAGACCCGGTTTCAAAATAAAAAAGTATAAAAAATAGGGCTGGGGGCATGGCGCGGAGGTAGAACGCCCCTGCGTTCAATTCCCGGTACTGCAAAAAAAAAAAAAAAAAAAGAAAAACCTATTTGGCTTTAAAGGAAAGACCATCACATAAGACAAAAAATATTATTCAGCCCAAGGCATAAATTTGTTTAAAAAATATATTAAATCACTGATGCTAGGAGGATGTACAGGAATAGTTTGTAACAGAATTTTCAAAGCTATTCATATAGATAATTGACACATTTTAAAAGAAAACTAGAATTAATATAGTGCAATAGAAAATAATAATATTAAATCCTGCATAAAAGTATGAATTAACTTTCATCCAATATGTTTTGTAGTACATAGCACAAAGAATGGTATTCCTTGTATAGTGAACATGAGTGCAAATCACCAGCCAAAAACATAAGCAGTCCAATATGAAAATAGGTTAAGGACATGAAGAGGAAGTTTACAAATGTACAACTAACCAATACTATATAAAAAGATGAAAAAAGCCACTGAAACTTAGTGACGTGAGAATTAAGGCAATGAATTATTTTCCCAGAGAAGACTTACAGCCTATAAGAATCTTGAGAAATGTTCTCTGAGGGATTATAATGTGAATAAATCCTTAGATATAATATTTAAATACTCTTTGTGACCATGCAATTCTACATCTAGAAATTCATCATACAAATATACATGAGCATATGTATGTGCAGGAAATTTCCTTCTGTTTGAAAATTGCTATAAGTCAATGAAAATATATCTAGAAAAAATGACATACAGAATACAGTGATTACAGCGAATTGATAGATTATAGGCAATAACATTGAATATTTTCCATATCATATTAGTAATAAAATATCAAGTTCCAGAAAAAATATAACAACTTCTTTGGAAATAAACAAGATATATGAAAATTTGTATAAGCACTGAGGAATCAGTCCTGAAGAAAACATGTAATTTCAAGGATGGGAGTCTTAATTTTTACTCTATATACTTCTATAGTCCTAATCTTCACACAGTGATGTACCATGTATTAAATATGCAGCTCCATAATTCCCAGTTTTGTGCAACTATCACCAAGTCCAAATCCAAAGCATTTGCATCACCACAAAAGGAATTCTATAGAATTAGACAGTTGTTTTCCATTCTCCAATCCTCCTGCAACCTTTCATTATCCATTGACATCATTCTACTGCTTATTAAGAAATTGAACAAACAAAACCAGATACATAGGTATATGATTTCATGGGGCTTTCCCCTTAATTTTTATATATTTATTTATTGGTGCATTGTAATCATACATCTTGATGAGGCATACATGCACACATCGCTCAATTAGCCCTCCCCCAATTTCCATTCCATTCCCTCCCCCTTCCATCCTTCTTGTGCTCAGCATACTGATTGACTTTGATAAGTATGTGTATGTACATCATGTGTATTAGAGTGTTTCCCTCTTCTCCCTCCCATCTCCCTCACTTAGGTTGCCTTCTTTACTCATCTAAAGTTTTCTCCTTCTTTGTCTGGAGTCCCTCCTATGCCCTATTCTCCTTAGCTTCTGCATATTAGGGAAAACATCTGACTTTTCACTTTTTGTGACTAACTAATCTCCCTTAGCATAATGTTCTCCAATTCCATCCATTTCCCTGCAAATGACATAATTTTGTTCTTTAAGGCTGCATAAAATTCCATTGTGACATATCCCATACTTTTGTAATCAATTCATCTGTTGATGGACATATTGGCTGGTTCCATAGTTTGGCAATTTTGAATTGTGCAGCTATAATTGCAGCTACTTGAAAAGGGCACAGGTCCAACACTTCAACACAGAGAAACAGGTAAAAAGCTTCCTCAAAAATACCCCAAAGGCACAAAAAAAAATTAAAATGAGAATCAATATGTGAGATTGCATTAAACTGAAGAGCTTCTGTGCAGCAAAGAAAACTATCAAGAACCTTAACAGAGCCAACAGATGGGAGAAGATTTTTGCCAGCTCTGATAGAGGACTAATATCTAGAATATACAGAGAACTCAAGAAATTCACCACTAAGAAAACAAATAACCCAATCAAAAAAAAAAAAGGCAAGTGAACTAACTAGACACTTCACAGAAGAAGAAATACAAATGGCCAATAAATGTATGAAAAAAATGTTCAACATCATTAGCAATCAGAGAGATGCAAATCAGAACTACCCTGAGATTTCACCTAACCCCAATTAGAATGGCAATCATTAAAAACACAAACAATAGCCGGGCGTGGTGGCACACGCTTGTAATCCCAGTACTTTGGGAGGCGGAGACCAGAGGATCCGGGTTTGCGGCCAGCCTCAGCTCGCGCACGCGCGCACATGCGCGTGCACACGCTCTCTCTTTCTCTCTCTCTGTCTCTCTCTCTCTCTCTCTCTCCCTGTCTCTCTCTCTCTGTACTTAGTGAGGCCCTCCGCAACTTCATGAGACCCAGTCTCAAAATAAAGTATAAAAAATAGGACCGGGGGCGTAGCGCGGAGGTAGAACGCCCCTGCGTACAATCCCCGGTACCGCAAAAAA
>PVJS01027830.1:0-25964 GCA_004027185.1 Glis glis
GGATTGAACGCAGGGGCGTTCTACCTCCGCGCTACACCCCCGGCCCTATTTTTTATACTTTATTTTGAAACCGGGTCTCACGAAGTTGCGGAGGGCCTCACTAAGGAGGGAGGGAGGGAGGGAGGGAGAAAGAGAGACAGGGAGAGAGAGACAGAGAGAGAGCTGAGGCTGGCCGCAGACCTGGATCCTTCGGTCTCTGCCTCCCAAAGTACTGGGATTACAAGCGTGCGCCACCATGCCTGGCTTATGCCTGGCTATTTTTTAAATTTTGAAACAGGATCTCATTAAGTTGTTGAGGCTGCCGGGCATGGTGGCGCACGCTTGTAATCCCAGTATTTGGGAGGCTGAGACTGGAGGATCCGGGTTCGCGGCCAGCCTCAGCTACTTAGTGAGGCCCTCCAAACTTAGTGAGACCGTTTCAAAATAAAGAATAAAAAATAGGGCTGGGGGTGTAGCTCGGAGGTAGAATGCCCCTGGGTTCCATCCCCAGTACCGCAAAAAAAAAAAAAAAAAAGTTGCTGAGGCTGGCTGTAAACCTGCGATCCTCCTGTCTCAGCCCCCCAAGTACTACAATTGCAAGCATGCACCACTGTGCCTGGATTTGAGTGATTTTCAATTGAAACATGGACATTTTGGCATGAGCGAGGCGTTGGATTTTCTTTAGAACCTTCTGTTACAGAACACCTCCTGACACTGCTCTGGCAAGGTGGGAAAGGCACTACAAGTTACTACCAGGTGTGGGAAACTCAGGTTCCTCTCTTGGCACCTGCTGACACCCAAGATGGGTCTCCTTGCTACTGCTAGGTGCAGGTGCCCGCAAATATGCTAGCTGGGGCACCTTCCTCCAAACCACGTGGTCTCCACTAACACCAACCAAAATCCTCAGCTCCCTGCTGAGCCCAGCTGGGGTCCCGGGTGCCTCCAGCCTGGTGAGGACGGAGTCTAGGCCCCCACCTGCCCTTGCTGGGGAGGGTGGAGCTTTTCTTTTCTCATTTAGGTTCTGTACCTGTTAGCATTTCCAGGTCGCTGGCTTCTCCAGCACCCAGTTGCGGGTGTATGAGCAAAAAGCAAGGAAGCAAACAAGCAAAGCGACAGGCAGCCCAGGGAACTCAGTGCCAGTCATCCCTTGGGTCCTGAGGTCCCATCTGCCTTCTCTCCACCTGTCTTTTTCAAGCTTCGATTTTATGGGCACAAGAGTTGAAAAATCGGCCATCTTAATTATGTTTGTTTCACACAGAATGTCCAGGGTTGTGTTTAGTAGAAAGAATAGAGGTAAGTACTTCTGATCCATTTTAATAAAATAACTTTTTCTCTTCTAAAGCCATAGTTCATGAAAGAGGTAAATGCCACCCATGGCTGTAACTTATTCGCAAAGGCCCCTAGTCTGGCTCCCTGGTTCCTATGAAGGTCTTTAACTGTGTTGCAGACTGTGCTCAACACCCAGCAGGCACCAGGGCCGGGAGGCAGAGTCGGTGCCTGGTGCTTCAAATATGGCCACCCACATTCTCAGCGGTGGAGACTGAGGTTCTGAGAGTCTTGTGAGTAAATGCCCAAGTCATGGCCAGTGAACAGTAAAGCAGAGAATTCCCCACACCAGGTCCTACCAAGACCGCTTACCACAATCTTAAAAAATTACAGCTCGAAGGTAGGAATAACAAACGTTTATTCAGAAATGGATAATACAGAGTCCCCTCCAACCCTTAATGCCTCTTCCTCGCCTGCCTTTTTAACAAGAGACACAGATGAGCAATGGAGGGGGTGGGGTGGAGGAGGACACAAGGGTTGGCCCACCACCTTCTAGTCCGCTTCCCAGGATGACTCTCAACGTACCATGTGGCCAGGAGGCTGCAGCTGGATCAGTGAAGCTGCTAACCGGAGCCCGGTGGCTTGGGCCTAGGAGGGGGTGACACCACGCAGGCAGTGCATTCACCACCCCTACTCGAAGCCAAGTCCAAACCCCGCTCGACTGTTGCCAGCACCAGAGAAGCCAGGCCTAGTGCCTTCCGGGGGTGCTTGGTTGGCCAGGAAGGGTAAAGGGTAGGAGGAATGTCTTCCAGCTGCTAAAGAGAAACAAGTTTGTACCCATTCAAAGGGGGTAAAAGAAAAGCAGTGCTCTTTAAAGAAAGGAAGTGGAGCACCGCCAGGCACCTTCCCTGCGTTCCCCGGCCGGCACCACCTCAGGGCTGGAGGACTGAGCAGGCTCTCGCTCTGGCTGCTTCTGCATGCCAGGTCTTTCGCTGTAGAAAGCAGTTCCTGGGTTTTCTTCTTGGCTGGCCTGAGCAGTCCAGAGGCTTGTGGGGACTCGGGCTCTCTACTTCCTGGGCTTGTGCTTTCACAGCACATGCTACTGATTGTACAGAGCATCCAGAATCCCACGCCCAACCCACGCTAACCCTGCCAGCCTGGATTCCCTTCACAGTTCCAACAAACCAGCCGGGGACTGCAGAAATGACACCAGAAACTGTCGCCCTGGTATTCGAGACTGCGCCTGTGTTCTAGTTTTGCCCCATGTCTGGGAGCATCCTGGAAAAAAGCCCACCAGCCTGCTGGGTTGGATGCCCTGTTCCCCTCCCCCTCGCTGCCAAGGCAGGAAAATATCCCTCTGGTCACTGACCAATAGATCACTCTCAAAAGTGGGGACAATGGCCCTTGGTGGCAGCAGGAGATACACTTCTGCTGTTTCCTGTAAACAACTGGGGCAAGAGAGGCAGAGCCAGGAGCAAGCCAGCATCTCCTATTCAAATAACCCCCAAACCTGTGGTGCTGTAGCACGGGAGGAGAGCCCATGGAAGGCCCAGCCAGGGTGTAATGAGAACCGAGAGCCAACAAGGCTAGCCCCTCCCGGCAGTGACACCTGGAACTGGGGTGGGGCACGGCGCACTGCTCAAGGAAAAAGGGAAACAGAGCTCTGGAAGTTTCCTCTGGGTTGCCTGAGCCCACAGGCCTCTGAACCACAAGCTGGGGCGCTGTTCCGAGCAGAGCCCGTCTCGGCTCCTCCTGCCCATGCCACAGAGCCTCTGAAGACCAGCAGTCAGGTCTGAGACAAGCGCACCGAGAGGACAAGAGGCCTGCGACCCATTCCCCACCCAGCCACCCCCACGACGCAGCAGGGGTCCCCATTCCTTGCTGTCTGAAGGACTTGAAAAACAGAAAGGGAAGGCAACCCCTCAGCCCCTGCCTGCATCCCGCGGGGCCACACGAAAGCCCAGGGAATTTAGCGTTCCACGTCCAGGTAAGAAATCAGCTGTGGGCCGGGGGCGGGGAGGCATACTGAGGAGCGCACGCCCCCCTCGGCCATGAGTGGAGGGGAGAAGAGACATACTACAGAAGTGTTAACGCACAGAAGAGCACAGGGTGGAAACGACACGGAAGGCGGTCCCGTCTGGGGAGGAAGCTCTACCCACGCGCGGGGGCTTCAGTCCAAGGGCCCATTGGTCACGAGCTTTGCCTTGGGAGACAGAGCCACCCTCCTCTGCCCCGCTCCCGGCTGCCTCCCTCTCCTCAAAGTTTGATTTTGAATTCTGTGGGCTGTGTGGTCACAGAGGCGCCCGAGGATTTGAAGAGTGCCTTCAGGATGGTGTCGGGGTCCACTTCGGCAGGAGGGCTGGAGGACGACGCAGAATCCAGCCTGCGGGGCAGCTCGCTCTCCTTCTTCACCGAGGGGCTGTCGCTCAGTCGCCTGCAGAGAGCAGAGGCAAATCCTGTAGGTGTTCGCTCCTGGGTGGGGCCCTGAGCACGGTGCTCTCCTTCCCCTTTACCTCATTTCATCTTGTAGCAAACCTCTCATTTTTCTCCAGAGCCTGCTGCGCTCTGGAGTTTTACCTTAGGAAACTGCACGCCCTCCTGGACGGCAACAGATGTTAGCATATTACACAAAAAGAGAAGTCCAGAAGCAACAACTGATGTAACTGTTTAGACCAATGCCTCGAAAACTTACCCGCTCACAGAACCCTAAAAAACGTAGTAGAACACAATCCTAGAATGCTGTTTTATAAACTTGTACGAGTCCCACTGTTACCCAGGTTCAAATCCCAGTCTTGCTACGTCTCGAAATGTTTCGGGCCTGCCCTGCACCGTCCACCCACACTGGCAAGCCTGACCTCCCTAGGTATCTGCCTCCCTAGAAAACCATCCTGTCAGCCTCGGCACGTTGTGCAGTTCAAAGAGCCCTCGGTGGTGGGCCAGGCATGCACGCCCTGGCGTGTAACAAAATGGGTGGCAGTGGCACTGGCCCAGCACAAGGGCAAGGACGCACAGCTTTTCCTCATTTGGAAGATGCAGAGTTGTGCAAGGGGAGTATGAGCGGCTTGCGCTCCACTCTCTCTCAGCTGTTTCTAAGTCATAAGGCGAGGAGGAGGTCAGAACGCTAGCCTCTAAAGGGTCAACCCTGGGAAACTGCGACAAACCACTTGGTTCCAATTTGAGCACCCTGACCGACCATTTGCCATCAGAACGGAAATGGAACAGAGGATGGAAGTGAGCTGTGATGTAGCAATTTACCCCTCAGAATAGGAAGAGGCGAGTATGCAGAGGGAGCAGGCGGGCAAGCTCCACCCGCCCCGCCCAGCGCTGGAACTTACAGCAGGATGGGCTGGTCTGAGGTGATAACGTTCCCATTCATGTGAAGGTTGCACTTCATCGGCTGCCCTGAAAAACCAAAGGAAGAAAGCTCTGCTCAGACCCACGCCCAGCTCGTCCCTGCGGATCAGGCGCCCAGCCCGGGCAGCGCGGGCTCACAGCTGGGGAGGCAGGCACCAGGTTTCAGCCAAACCAGCACTATGGTTTGGATGTCAGAGGCGATCCGTGTGGCAATGTCGAGCAGTGGCGCCTTTACACAGCAGAGCCTCGGGAGAGCTGCTTAGGTCACTGGGGCAGACCCTCGGGAACTATCAGTAGTTCTCAAGGGACCCCGGGTGCTCTCTGGCTTCCTGTATCACCATGTGGTCACGTCACCATGTGGTCACTTCTGCATGTGCTCCTACCAGGATGCCATCCGCCACGAAGAAATTGAGGGAAAACCAGGATAAACCTTCTAGCTTCATTTTTTTTTAAACTTTTGAGACGGGGACTTGGTAGGTTGCCCAGGTTGGGCTCGATTCCTGGGCTCAAGCGATCTCGTGCCTCAGCCTCCCGAGCTGGACTACAAGCACACGCCATCGCGCCCAGCTTGCTTCCACTTGCTTTTAGTTACTTGCTTCCATCGCCAGTTCTAGAGGTCGCATAGCTAAGCAACAAACCGCCATCAGCGTCACTACAATAACACCTCTGACTATGGGTCACAATGGGAACAGTCGCCTCAGTCGCTTTTCAGAAACTTGGAGGTAGATCAAACTGACTGAAGCCACCAATCCTTCACTAGGGCCTGCACAAGTGTCTGATGGGCGACATTTTGACATCACAGGGCCAAAACTCAACCCTCAGAGCCTGCTGACACGACCACTTTCTGAACACGCATTCTATGAAGGGCCATCAAGTCTGTCTATGTGTGTGCAGGCCACTGACTACATCCCTTTTCCTTCCTTCCACAACCTTTCCCCACGCCTGGGCCACCCTGCTTCCCCAAGTACCCCTACACCATGTCCTCAGGGGGCTGGATTTGAAACTTGCTCTCCGGGCTCTATACTTGGCTGGCTTGTGAATAAACCCTTCTCCTCTGCAAAATTCATCATTTCACTGAGGGGCAGACTGTGCGATGGGCAAAACAGGCCTGGTTCAGTACCCCCACACACACACAAAAGACTCGATATGTAACAGTAAAAACACACAAAAAAGGGGAAGAATAGAGCTCTTCAGGAGTAAAAATAACTGTTAATCTGAAATAGGCTGTGATACATTAGAAGGTACACTGTGAACCCTTGAGCAACCTTGAAGAAATGACTCAAGACACACAGTGAAAAACTCATTAAAGGAATTAAAAGGAGACGCTAGAAAATATTTAGTAAACTTGGTGGGCTGGCACAAGCCTGTAATCCCAGCTACTCAGGAGGCTGAGGCAGGAGGATAGAAAGTTCAAAGCCAGCCTGGGGAACTTAGCAAGACTCCATCTCAAAATAAGGCTGGGCTCAGCAAGTTAACAAGACCCTGTTTCTATTTTTTTTTTTTTTTTGGCAGTACTGGGGATTGAACCCTGGGGCATTCTACCTCCAAGATACACCCCCAGCCCTATTTTTTATTCTTTATTCTGAAACAGGGTCTAAGTTGCTGAGGGCTTCACTAAGTAGCTGAGGCTGGCTGCGAACCTGTGATCCTCCTGTCTCAGCCTCCCAAGAACTGGGATTACAAGCGTGTGCCACCATGCCCAGCTACAAGATCCTATTTCAAAACAAAAAATTAAGCTGGGTGTAGTGGCTCATACCTGTAATCCCAATACTTGGGAGGCTTAGACAGGAGGATAATAAGTTTGAGGCCAGCCTCAGCAATTTAGCGAGACCCTGTTTCAAAATAAAAAATCAAGCTGGGTATGGTGATGCATGCCTGTAATCCCAGTATTTGGGAGGCTGAGACAGGAGGATCGCAGGTTTAAAGCCTGCCTCCGCAATCTCGTGAGGCCATCTACAACTTAGTGAGACCCTGTTTCCAAATAAAAAATAAAACAGGGCTAAGCATGTAGCTCAGAGGTAAATGCCTCTGGGTTCAATCCCTAGTACCACAAAAATAAATAAATAAATAAAATAAAACAAGGGCTGGGGGTATAGCTCAGAGGTAGAATACCCCTAGGTTCAATCCCCAGCACCAAAAATTAAAAAAAAAAAAGAAAAAGTAAAAGTATGGGCAAAGATTCTGAACAGACATTTCTCCAAAGTTACATCAACAGCCATTAAGCACATGAGATGTTCAACATCATCAGCCATCAGGGAAATGCAAGTCACAAGCCAGCAGTGGGGGCTTTTGTTAGTCCCTCCTTCCCCACTGCGAGCACAGGGTCCTGGTCCAGAGCAGGCGCTGGATAAACACTGAAAGAACACATGTGGGGAGGAGTGTGGCCGGCAGGCGACCACGAGATGAAGAGCGTGAATGTCTACTCAGGAGGAGCAGATCTCACTCAGCATTTAGCCAAGGCTCAGGCTTCTGAGGAACGCGTGTCCTAGCACTCAGCAGGCCGACATCTGGAAGAGGCAGCTGTGGCTCTGGGCTTCCTGGCAATACCCCTTAAGAGAACCATCCACAGACAAATGGTGTTTCCCTCCTGCCGGACTCAAGTTTGAACCCACAGCTCCGCACTACTGAGAGACTGCACATCCCTGCCTGCTCCTGGTGCACAGGAGGCCCCCAAAGGGGTGACTGTCCCCAGATATCTGTCCATCTCAGAAGCCTGACAGAGGGCAGGACAGGAGGGTGAGGTGGCTGTTCTCCCAAACTCACCGTCCAGACACCGGTTGTTATACTTCTTATATGCAGTGATGGCGTCGTCCTTCTTCACAAAGACCACCTCCGCCACCCCAGGATGGACCAGCCGCGCCCGCTTGAGGGCTCCACACACACAGAAAAGCTCCTGCAGAGAACCAGAGGGGTTGGGAGGCCCTGCTGCCTGCCTGCCGTCCACGCGCTGCGAGGGCTCGGGCGGCTGCGCGCTGGCTGGGAGGCTTCGTTTAGGTGGAGTTCTCGGGACGCTCAGGCCTCACCCAGGATCAGGTGAGGGGCAAGCTGTGCGGCAGAGAAGGGGTCTGTGCTCATTCACCCTGCAGCACCTGTGTCCCCTCACCAAGCCACCTTGGCCAAGTTCCCAGCGCCTACCTCCTCAACCGGACAAGTCATGGCGTTTCTGAACACTCTGTCGTGAGAATGGCTGTGTGGGTTCACTAATGAAAGACAGCAGGTAACGTCACCCAGGAACCTGTTAGAACTACAAGTTCTGGATTCTACCCAAGGAGACCCTAGCCAGAGGTTGAATAGAGTGAGGAATTTCTCAGGGCATGGACTTCTGAGTATTAAAACCAGAAGAGCCAGCTGGGCGTGGTGGCGCACGCTTGTAATCCCAGTACTTTGGGAGGCTGAGACCGCAGGATCCGGGTTCGTGGCCAGCCTCAGCTACTTAGTGAGGCCCTCCACAACTTAGTGAGACCCTGTTTCAAAATAAAAAATAAAAAATAGGGCTGGGATGTAGCCCGAAGGTAGAATGTCCCTGGGTTCAATCCCCAGTACCGCCAAAAAAAAAAAAAAAAACCAAAAAACAAAAAACACACGACTAAAAAATCGGGATGGGGGTGTAGCTTGGAGGTAGGATGCCCCTGGGTTCAATCCCCAGTACTGCAAACAAACAAATAAAAATAAACAGAAGAGTCCCTAGCAAAACTAGCACTGTTGGCATTCTGTCAAGAGACAGGGTTTGGTCCCTGGGACTCTGTCTTCTATCAGCTATGCGACCCCTTCTGAGTTTCTTACCTTCTCTGAAAATAAGACAAGGACTAGTCTAGCCTACTCCTAGGGACACTCAACTGAGCATTTCTAGGGCCATGCTTGACCACATGTGTCATCAGTGACTCCAATCCTCTCCTCATTTTACTGACAAGGAGACTGAAACCTGAGAGAGAACACTATGGAGATATACGACAGAGGCCAGTTAGCACTCAAGCATTTCTTCTATTTTGGGGGGGGTATTGGGAAGTGAACCCAGGAAGCATTCTGCCTCTGAGCTACACCCTGTCTTTTTTCTTTTCCTTTTTAATTCTGAAACAGGGTCTTGCTAAGTTGCTGAGGGTCTCTCTAAATTGCTGAGGCTGGCCTTGAACCTGCAATCCTTCTGTCTCAGCCTCGCAAGTACTAGGATTACAGGCATGCACCATCATACCCAACTCTATTATTACTTTTATAATCAGAAAAAGATGTTTTACTTCTCTGTAATATGTCAAGTATTACCCAGAGCAGAATACATTTCCAGTCTTGTGTGTACTACTGGCAGCACTGTGCCTGCTGGAAGGCAGCCGGCTTAGTTCTAAAGTCACTCACACAACGCTCATGTTTCATAATTAAGACTGTTAACATGATGGCCGGTGTGGGTGTTATAGAGCCTCAGACTCGACTGCAGAGAACAGCGACAGTTTCCGGTTGCATTAGTTTTATCATCTGACTGTTCAAAGGTGCCTGGTTTCTAAATGAATGGCTTGAGTACCTAAATGAAAATGAGGCTGAAAAGGAGGTCCAAGCTGCGTTCAGCCCCCCGCGACCAGGCACCTGGTTCAGGTTTTGCCCACGACCGCCATGGGCAGGACAGGATGGACCAACAAAGCAATCTAGAGGGGCCAATCCCGACACCACCAATCCATTTCACTCCTCTTACAAGATAGAATCATCATGTAAAACCCCTAGAGGAGGCAGGAAGTTCCAAAGGCTCATAGGAAAATATGCACTCCTGGGTGCTGTACAAGAGTACGAAAGGATCCTCTTTAGGACCCATTGTGGCACAGCCGTCCCCTGACCCTGAGATTCAGGCCAAAGCGGCTCTAGTTTAGAAGCTGTGCGGAAGAGAGTGAAGAGAGTTGGCTTGACTGCTGTCCTCTGAACGCTGCGTCCAAGGCGGACCTCTGGCTGGCGTCTGGGAACTTGGATTTCAGGAGGGCTCTAATGGATAGGCTAACCCACTGGGCCTGAACTGTGCAAACAATATCACTTAAGCTCAACATCTGCTTTCTACTGCAGAGTATGGAATTTTGTTTTTTATTTTTTGCTACTGGGGATTGAACCAGGGGCATTCTACCTCCAAGCTACACCCCCAGCCCTATTTTTCACTTTTTTTTTTTTGCAGTACCGGGGATTGAACCCGGGGGCATTCTACCTCTGGGCTACATCCACAGCCCTATTTTTTTTTATTCATTATTTTGAAACAGGGCCTAAGTTGTGGAGGGCCTCACTAAGTTTCTGAGGCTGACAACGAACCCGGATCCTCCTGTCTCAGCCTCCCAAGTACTGGGATGGCAAGTGTGCACCACCACACCTGGCTTATTTTTTACTTTGAAACAGGGTGTCACTAAGTTATGGAGGGCCTCACAAAGTTGCTGAGGCTGGCCGCGAACCTGCGATCCTCCTGTCTCAGCCTCCCAAATATTGGGATTACAAGCATGCGCCACCACGCCTGGCTGGAATTTTGGTACACGCTAGGCAGATGATGCCTGAGTGGCTGGTCCCGAACAAAACTTCTGGGCATGGAGTCTTTACTGGGTCCCAGGTTTCATGTGTCATTGCAACTTGCTGACGGCACTGGGAGGCCACCCTGAGACCACGCCTGTGTGCCTCTTCCTGTGCTGATTGTGCTCTGTATCCTTGTGCCATAATAAATCTTAGCCCAAAGCATGAAGACCACATACCGAGTCCTACAAGTTCTAGCAAATCATCAAACTGGAGCTTGGTCTTGGGGACCTGTCTTATAGAGTGGTTTGAGAGTCCGAATTCTGGCAGGCTGCAGTACTTACAACGATGTCCTCCTCAGTGACTCGAGGGTGCAGATTATTCACAGTCATCTTGGTGCCTTCCAAGGGGCTGAGAACAAGCTGCCAGAAACAAGAGAATTACCAGGAGTTGAAGGGCAGACGTGCACACTCATGCAGCACAACTCACTCCAAGCAAGCGACCAGGAAGGCCCAGAGGAAGCCCTGTGCAGAGCCTGTCACAACTGGGCTCCTCAGACCCTGATGTCCAGCACAACCCTACCACCTTGTGCTTTGGAATGGACCCTCCTCATTTCCCAAATATGTAGGTCCTTCCGGTCCTGAGTCTATCTGAAATGCTACTCCTGCTTCCAGACCCAACAGCTCAAACAGCACAATCTTTAACCCTCCTGAGAGGCACAAGATGCTCTCTCCCCACAGCTCGCAGCAGCTATCTTCCAGGAAATCCTCTACTGTGTCACTAAACACAGTGAGATCTCTGGCCCACAAGGTCTTTGAGGGCAGGAGTCCCTGAGTCCTGCTTTGCTCATCTGCAAAATATAGGTGGCACGCCTACCTCCCAGGGGTGTCGTGAGGACCCACATACCCCATACGGCACACTGACCACCCAGCACAGGCTGACTCTCAACTGGGGCGGCCGCCTTCACCTTCCCCTCACCTCGGCAGGTGGCAGCTCTTTGGGGGGCTCCTCCTTGTTCACCAGCGTCCGGGACATGTTGGTCAAGGCCTTTGTTCGCATGGCCGGGGGGAGAGCAGGAGCAGTGTACGCATCATTCTGAACCACTTTGGTGAGAGGGAGGGCCTTGGACATGGAGAGCTTGGAACTGCTCAGCCCGGCCTACACCAAGAGGCAGAAAGGAATCTGAGAAGCCAGAGAAACACTCTTCTGAAGGAGCCCCGAGAGGCTCCAAGTCCATTAGAGGTTTGAGGCATAAAGATCACTGGCTGTCAGGGACATCCTCTAGGGAAGGGGCAGGAGGGGAGAAAAGCACACAGCCCAAGCATGTGATCACAGAAGGCACTTTCCACACAGCCTGGACCTGGAAACAGGAGCCACAAGATTGCCCATACCATTCGGACTTTGCAAAAACCCTGCAAATTGGGGCTGGTCAAAGCTTGAGGTCAAGGTAATTCCTAGACAAGCTTCTATTATAATAGAGATGATCACCAGCTCCAAGCTGGCTGGGCATAGGAAGTTGCTTGTAAGAAGGTCCAGAGCCAGGCATGGTGGCGCATGCCTGTAAACCCAGTACTTGGGAGGCTGAGACAGGAGGATTACAGGTTCGAACCCAGCCTCAGCAACTTAGTGAGGCCCTCTGCAACTTAGTGAGACCATTTCCAAATAAGAAATAAACCACTTGCAATCCCAGTACTTGGGAGGCTGAGACCGGAGGATCCGGGTTCACGGCCAGCCTCAGCTACTTAGTGAGGCCCTCCACAACTTAGTGAGACCCTGTTTCAAAATAAAGAATAAAATAAGCCTAGGGGTTTAGCTCAGAGGTAGAATGCCTCTGGGTTCAATCCCCAGTATCACACACACAAAAAAAAAGTCCAGAATAGCCAGGCACAGCGTTGCATATCTATAATCCCAATATATGGGAGGCTGAGACAGGAAGATCATGGATTCATGGCCAGACTTAGCAATTTAGGCCCTCCACAAATTAGACCCTGTTTCAAAATAAAAATAAAATAAGGGCTGGGGATGTAGTTCGGAGATAGAATGCCCCTGGGTTCAGTCCTGTCACACAGACACACAGACACACACACAGACACACACACAGACACACACACTTCTCTCTCTCTCCCCCAGAACCCTTAGCTTTCTGCTCTATAATCTGGTCACACAGGCACTAGAGCCCTGGCCTCATCAGTTCCCGGACTTCATAGACTTGCTGGCGTAGTCGGCAGGTGTAGACTACCGAAAACAGTCCGCACTCCAACTGGGGATGCAGTCCCTTGGAAACAAACTCCCTTGCATTAATGTGTCTTAGAGAAAAGACGTAAGCACAGAAGGGGCAGGCGCTCTTGCTGATTAGACAGGCTGGGAGGCACTGACCCACGAGAGCAGGAGGGATACAGCAGTCAGCGGCAGATCACAACACGGGGCGGGCAGAGGCACTGCACCAGGCTTCTCCAAGTCTGTGTGCATCCTCCTCCCCAGGCCGGGTCCCACATTACTCAAGCTGCTTTCTGTGTCTCAAGAGCCAAGACGATACAACAGTTACACATGTGGCCCCAGGAACCCAACGACTAGATCTATTACTTATAATATGGGTGACATTGAGCAGGTTTACTTAACATCTCTGTGCCTGCTTCTTTATCTACAAGATGAGCATAAAAGTACCCACTTTAGAGGGTAGGAGGAGTCTTCAATAAGATAATATACTGTTTTTTCTATTAGGGCTAGCCACTAACTGAGCCAGCTGATAGTTCCCTTGGTGGCAGAGACAAATGGCCTACTTAATGGAAAAGCCTGGTCCCCCCCTTTTTTTTTTGCAGTACTGGGGATTGAACCCAGGGGCATCCTACCTCCAAGCTACACCCCTATTCCTATTTTTATTCTTTATTTTGAAACAGGGTCTTACTAAGTTGCAGGGGGCCTCACTAAGTAGCTGAGGCTGGTCACAAACCTGCACTCCTCCTGTCTCAGCCTCCCAAGTACTGGGAATACAACTGTGCGCCACCATGCCTGGCGACCTAGTTCCTTTATAAAGAAACAGACTGGCATCATTCAGCTTCATACACCACTCTGAGAGCTTGATTAGCAACCAGAAATTGGTCCACACATTCAGGGTGGTGACCAAACTGAGTCTTTGGACCTCTGAAAGTAAAACAAAGGAGGTGCTTGCAGCGAGGAGCTAGCCGGGAGGCCCCGGCCTCTCTGCCGTGGCCTGGGCGCAGCCAAGCCGAGCAGCAGAGCCTCCCGGGTGCTGCTTTACTTCTCTGCAGGACTTCTGACCAGCCCCTAGCTGGCAAGCTATCCTTGCACACAGACCGCACCTGCTGGAGCCCACTGATCCAGAATCTAAGAACGAGGCCAGAGCTGCTGACCATGGAAGGTCAGGGAGCATGCACAATGTCCTGCTACAAGGAAAACAAGATCCCCTCCGATAGGATTACTCACTGCTATGGTCTGAATGGCCTCTCCAAAACTGACAATGCAACTTAATTTTCATAGTAACCGAATTAAGAGGTGGGACCTTTAATTTGGTCCCCAGGACTCTGCCCACATGAATGGATTATGGCCATTATTACAGGAGTGGGTTAGTTATCAGGGGAGTGGACACCTGAGAAAACGATGAGTTTGGCCTGATTTCTCAGTCCTGCGCATGCTCACCTGCCCTTCCACCATGTTATGACTTGGCAAGAAGACTCTTTGCCCAATGTGGCCCCTTGATCCTAGACTTCTCAGCCTCCAGACCGGTGAGCCAAGCAAACACCTACTGTTCATAGTCTACCCTCCCCGTAGCGCCGCTGCAGCAGCGGACGATGGACTGAGACGCTCACACCTCCCTCAAGGGCTTCACAGGAAGCTCCTGGGAAGTGCAGCTCTGCACTTCACTTGCTTTGGGACTGATCAAATCCCTGGACACTGCGTCTTTGCATTTTTAAAACAAGGGGTTACACTAACTCCAGCTCTGAAAATCTTACAGCCCAAATTATTGACAGTCCCAATCCTCCACAACCTCTCCCATCCACCTCATTAGACAGACTCAGTGACTAAGAAAAAGGGAAAACACCATACCGTGGGGTGGAGAAAGTTGCCTGAGGTTGCAAACTTCATCTGTTTAGCAGAAATGGGCGCTATAACATCATCATCTTCATCCAGGTCATATAAATTCTGAGAATGAAGAAATACAGGCTAATGTGGCATGCAGGCCTCAACAGATATCTAGATTCAGCACAACAAGGTGCTAGAATGAACACTAGAGTAAGCAAAGGCCAAGGGAGAAGGTGGGCACAGGGGTGGAGGTGTCCGGGAAACCGGCTGGGGTTCAAGTCCTGACAGGGCAACTTCTATCCCCAGGGCCTGATAAAAAGGCACATCATAAGTACATTTTTATAAGTAGACAAGAGCCAGGTGTGGCACATGCTTGTAATCCCAGTACTTGGGAGGCTGAGATTGGAGGATCTGGGTTCGCGGTCAGCCTCAGCTACTTGGTGAGGCTCTCGGCAATTTAGTGAGACCCTGTTTCAAAATAAAGAATAGAGCGCCGGGCGTGGTGGCGCATGCTTGTAATCCCAGTACTTTGGGAGGCGGAGACCGGAGGATCCGGGTTCGCGGCCAGCCTCAGCTCCCTCTCTCTTTCTCTCCCTGTCTCTCTCTCTACTTAGTGAGGCCCTCCGCAACTTCATGAGACCCGGTTTCAAAATAAAGTATAAAAAATAGGGCCGGGGGTGTAGCACGGAGGTAGAATGCCTCTGGGTTCAATCCCTGGTACCGCAAAAAATAAATAAATAAATAAATAAAAATAAATAAATAAATAAATAAAAATAAAGAATAAAAATAGGGCCGGGGGTGTAGTTCGGAGGTGAAATGCCCCTGGGTTCAATCCCCAGTTCCACACACACAAAAAAAGACAATACTCATCAAAGAGTCCCTAAAATGCTTGTTTACAGTCACATGTCACTCAACAACAGGGTATGTTCTGAGAAATGAGTTATTAGGTGATTTCGTTGTGTAAGCATCACAGGGCGTACTTACACAGAACTAGATGGTACCACCATCCACACAACTAGGCTAGGTGGTATATACCGTTGAATATGCAGTCCATCATCAAACCAAATGTCACATGACTGTATGTCCTTTAACTCAGAAATTCCACCCCAGGTAATCTGGCCTATAGGAGTAAACCCAAACCCTACAAAGAGTTTTATCCCCCATGACGTTCACAGCAGAAGGATTTCCAAAAGTGAAAGTGACAGGAAAATGGGTTTAAATAAACTGAATGTCACCTCAATGAATTATACAGTTGTGAAAAACATTCACAATAAATGTGAAACAACAGAAGATGTTTGAATTACAAAGCAAAAAAAGAACAGCAAAGCCTGGCGTGGTGGCCCACGCTTGTAATCCCAGTACTTGGGAGGCTGAGACAGGAGGATCGCAGGTTCCGCAACTTAGTGAGACCATGTTTCAAATTAGAGAATAAAAAATAGGGCTGGGATGTAGCTCAGAGGTAGAATGCCCCGGGTTCAATCCCCAGTACCACAAAATAAATAAATAAGTTAATTAATTAAAAATAGGTCTGGGGGTGTAGCTCAGAGGTAGAATGCCCCTGGGTTCAATCCCCAGTACCCCCCCAAAACCATGCATGCATGCATGCATACACCGATGTGCATGTACAAACACATACACATGCGCACTCTACCTGTTTGGCCTGGTGGTTATTGACGACGTTGATCCTCATTCCAGCAGGATGCGTATGAAGTGGTACCATGGGCTTCTGCTGTGGAACCTAGAAACACCCCGTGGTCACAGCGCATCCCACAGGGTGCACATGAACTCTCTGTGAATGAGGGTCACTGAAGTTGAGATACAGCAGGCTCGCAGTTTGGGTCTTTAAAGAGTGCCTTGCCCCCAAATGGGAATGGATCATCATTGCAGAGACCCCGCAGTAATGCAAGAGCAGGGCTTCAAATTGAACCTGGCTCAATGTCTGCTGCTGCTCTCTATTACAGAGCTGCTGCAGAGACTAAATGCTACGGTTTCCTTTCCGAGGACCTGGCAGCCTAGCCAGGTCCTTCCACTCACTGGCTGTGTCACCTTGGGCACGGTGTCTCACAGCTCAGAAATTCAGTCTTGAACTCAAAATGTTTCGTCCTTTTCCCTCTCTTCCCTCCACTATTACTTGGGAAAGTGGCCTCACTTCTCTAGGCCTCCCTTCTTTTACGTAAGAGCAGAGTACTACCTTGCCTTCCTCATACGGTAATGCACATAAAAGGCCTTTGTATGCAGCAAAGCGCTGTACCAACACCCGAGAGAGCTACTTTTCTGCCCAGTCACTCCTGGCCACCCCCCAAATCTTCCTACCTAAATTTCTTCCTGGCTTTCTGGGAATTTATGACAGGAGCCTTAACCTACCTGGATGGTTTTGGTGAGCTTCAGAGCAGGGGTCACCGTCCCAATGGGTGGGCTCGCAAAGGCCACAGGGGCACTCCTCTTCAAGCTGATCTTCTCGCGGGCATCAGTCACCTGGCGGGGCTTCTGTGGCACTGTGCTCAGCTGCTTACGGGAGTTCAGCATCTCTCTGGCATCCTGCACTTTCCCTTTGATACGAAACCGCGCATCTTTCTGCAAAAGCTTCTCCCGGGCATCTTTGACTCCCAGCTTGAGCCGGGCATCTGAGAGGCCTATCTTCTGCCGGGCATCAAATCGCTGCTGGAAGGTGGTTGTGCGTGTCGGCTGGCTGAGAAGGCTCTGCTGGATCCCAACTCGAGATCGGACACCTCCAACTCCTGGTCTGGCGCTAAGCCTGCGAATACAAACTACAATAGTAAGTGGATCTGAGCATAACCAGTGGACCGTGGAGGACAGCCTAGGAACTTGGGGATAGAGCAGGTCCTGGAGAAGGCAGGAAGCTGCTCCCGCCTGTGCCAAAGTAAACGAGCCCACATAAAAACTTCTTTCCTGCCTGCTTCAAGGCTTTTAATTTTGTATAAACAGAATTAAGGAGGGTCTGGAGATTTCCACCACGAGGTAAGACTCTTGCCCCCCAGACCAGGTGTTTTGAGACACTATTATGGACAGTAACTTCCAAACAATGCCAGTCACATAAAACAAACAAATCCCCCAAATATACCCCATCCAGCCAGAAAGCAACTTTTCCCAAAGCTCTTCCACATGCTCGCGCTCAATCAGCGCTGAGCACCTTGAAGGCACCTACTATGCCTGCTTTACAGGGGAGAAGCAGGCTTGGCAAAGTCACACGATTAACAAAGGGCGCCTCGACGCAGCCAAACACCTCCTCCTGGAACCAAGGGAGCCAACATGTGGTCTCAGAGCCAGAAGACTAAAAGAAGGAAGACAGTAGAAAAGAAAAATACAATTTTCTTTGCAAAAACAAAAATGTCAAATTTCAGAAGGTATTAAAATTGTGAATGAATTAAACTACCAAAAGGGGGGGTCATCCGGGCACAAGCCTGTAATCCCAGTACTTGGGAGGCTGGGACAGGAGGATCACAGGTTTGCGGCCAGCCTCAGCTACTTGGTGAGACCATTCCAAAATAAAAATAAAAAAACAGGGCTGGGTGAGTAGCTCGGAAGCAGAATGCCCCTGGGTTCAATCCCTAGCACCACACAAAAAAGTGGGGGTATCTCAAAAGTTTCCTGGCCTCCTCTAAGCATGTAAGGACACAGTGAAAATATGACCTAGAACCCGGAAGCAGCCCTCACCAGACAAGGAATCTGCCATTGCCTTGATCTAAGACTTCCCAGCCTCTAGCACCAGGAGACATAAATGTGTGTTGTTTACAAGCCGTCCAATTTATGCTATTTTGTTTTAGCAGCCCAAACAGATTAAGACAAGCAGTAATGCATAGTACCACTTTCTCTTTGGAAAATGGCAACTTATTTTAAGATTTACTTAGGATTAAGGTGGAAGGGGCTACTTGTTTAGCCAGGCTCTATTTCTCGGGTAAAGACTCAGAGATGGAGGCATTGGAGAAAGCAGAGCCACAAGGAATGGGATGTGGACGGGGGCCAGCATAAACAATCAGGGGGACAGAAACAGCTGTCTACCTCCCCTGGACGGGGCTACTCCAGGCTTCACGACCATGGCCAGCAATGCAATAGCAGGGCTATGCAGAAACACAGCTACACTGGTGGGAATGAGGCCCTACCTTCAGGCGGATGCGCCACTGGCTTTTTTTTTTTTTTTTTGCGCGGTACTGGGGATTGAACCCAGGGCATTCTACCTCCGGGCTACACCCCCAGCCCTATTTTTTATTCTTTATTTTGAAACAGGTCTCACTAAGTTGTGGAGGGCCTCACTAAGTTGCTGAGGCTGGCCACGAACCTGCAATCCTCCTGTCTCAGCCTCCCAAGTACTGGGATTACATGCCACCAGCTTTTTAACAAAGCTTTAAGTTCTCTCACATCTGTTGATGATGCCCATTCAAAGCAAAGAACAAGCTATGGGTTCAGAGCAGGAACTGCTAATGAAGTCCTCTTCATAAACCAGGGCGAAGGGTTCACTCGGCGATTACCATCGAGAGCCGCATGAAGCCAGGGGGAGTGGAAAGCACCCCAGATGAAAATGGTCCCTTACTAGCCGGGCGTGGGGGCGTGGTGGCGCACGCTTGTAATCCCAGTACTTCGGGAGGCGGAGACTGGAGGATCCAGGTTCGCGGCCAGCCTCAGCTCTATCTCTCTCTCTCTCCCTCTCTCTACTCAGTGAGGCCCTCCGCAACTTCGTGAGACCCGGTTTCAAAATAAAGTATAAAAAATAGGGCCGGGGTGTAGTTCGGAGGTAGAACCCTCTGGGTTCAATCCCCAGTACCGCAAAAAAAAAAAAAAAAAAAAAGAAAGAAAAGAAAATGGTCCCTTACTGAACTGAAGCCACAGGCTTTGTTTGGGCCAGGCAAGCAGATCACCAAAAGGAGCGTGGTGAGAGGTACAGGCCTCCAGGTCCTCCGAAGTGGAGGGGGCATACAGACACCCAAATCACCACCACTCTCTCACTCCAAGAGTGGAAGGTTCAAAGTCTGTGGGGTCACCAAAAGCCACTGAACACCCAGAGGGCTGTGGGAAGGTGAGAGGTGGCCCAGGGCATCTGGGAAGATCAGTCTGTCAAGGGATTGACAATGCCACATCCCGCAGCTCCTGTGTAGGTGGACAGCTGAGGTCGCAGCATCTAGCTCTGTCCACTTCCTGAGAGGAACTCAAGAGCCTTCCCTCCCTCCTGTGTCACCCCGGCAAAGCCTGCCTGGCAGGAAAGACCACTGAGCCCACTTGTGCTGGCATTTATTCCCCCCTGTGGTACTGCAGATTGAACCTGGGAGTGCTCTACCTGAGCTACACCTGTCCTATTTTATTTTGAAACAGGCTTTCACGAAGTTGCTGAGGCTGGACTAGAACCTGTGATCCTCCTGTCTCAGCCTCCCAAGTATGGCACCATGCCCAGCTTGTGCTGGCATTTTAACCACAGTTGTGCCTTGCTTAATCATGTAATCACACAAGTAAAACGGCTCAGAACCACTAGGTGACCCGAGCCCAGGGGAGCGCCCTCCTTTTATGCGGGCTGTTGAGTCACGCGGCACAAGACTGCACTGGAACTACAAGAAAGGTACACTTGCGGGAGGGAGGTGCTGGCAGATAGAAGTGGAGCCACTCCTGGTGGAGGGAGCAGGCCACCTCTGAATCTGATGCATTCGGTTCCCTGGTTACACCAGGCCTTTCAATTTCAACGCCTTTCATGAACAGCTTTAGGGGGCTTCAGTGTTCAGGCTTTTTATAATCACGGCTCCTCTTCCTGCATGAAAAGACAGCTATTCATCCCAGCAGGCAGCAGTACTGGGTATAAGGCAGGCATTAGTCATCAGGAATTTTTCAAATAAACACTCCTGCTAGGGGCAGGTCTCTAAAACATAGAGTCAATTATGTTACCCCTCCTGCCTATGAACTGCTGAGGACTCCCTAACAAAGCCCAACCCCTTGGGGGGGCCTCCCGTCTCACCCCAACTTCTGCCTGCAGCCTCACCTCCCACCATCGGGAGTACTTATGTTCCCAAAAGACATTCTACACTTTTGTCCACAGGAAATGTTTGGAAAGGGGAGGGAAGGAGGTTTTGAGTGTGTCTTTTAACTGCCCCGCCTCAGAGGAACCATCAACAGTGCAACTCTGCAACTGCTTCCGAGTCCTCCCGTCCACAGGGTCGTGGGAAGAGTGGACGCTGAGCCCTCTCCCCCAGTCCCGAGACTGGAACGGGAATGTGTGAGAATCAGGGAGGGTCTGGGAGGCGAGGGAGGAACGCCTCCCGCTACTGGCTCTGTGGAGGGCAGGGAGCAGCCAGCTCTGGACAGATGTCCAGTCCCAAACACTCAGGCCTGTGAAGAGGAGCCCTGGATTACAGAAAGTCGATTTTAATCCATGGGGGTTTCTGGATTACAGTATGTCTGTGCACAGGTCACTTTTATAGGGAGAAAACAGTTTAATTCAAGTTATTACTAAGGGATAACTCTGAATTAGGTGCTTTAGAGAAATAAAAGCAAGATACTTGGACACTATTTCTTTAACCCAAGAGTCTCGTGCAGACTTTTTTTTGGTACTGGGGACTGAACCCAGGGGTGCTCTACCTCCAGCGTACACCCCCGGCCCTATTTTATTTTTTATTTTGAAACAGGGTCTCACTAAGTTCCTGAGAAACCTCACTACATTGAGGAAGCTGGCCTTGAACCTGTGATCCTCCTGTCTCAGCCTCCCAAGTACTGGGATTACAGGCATGCACGATCACATCTGGCCAGATGTTTCATTTTCAAACCTAATTCTTGGTGAAGGGGGGGTGGGAAAAAATAAAACCTAATTCTTCCCCAAGGTATGTAACAACTCATTTCCTCCTTTTTGTGCTTAGATCTCAATTTCCTTTATCTTATTTCAACAAGGAAACAAGCAGTAAGTACCAGGTCTAGAGCCCTGGCCTGAACAGGAGAGTCCACCCCCGCCCCAAGTACTCCACCTTTAACTAGAGGCAGCAGACAGCTCTGTGAGCTAGACTAAATCCAAAGCGAGATGCTGCCTCAACTAACCTAGTGACACTCTCATGTCTACAGGTGGGAATCAAGATGCAGGGCAGGTCTACACTGCAGGTGGTGCCCAGTGCTGTCTTGGAGAGCCTCACCCTTCAGTCCTTCACACCTGAAGTCATCAGAGATGTGTGGACAAGGACAGCGTCTCATCAAGGCCTGGATGAAGTGTCACTCAAAGCACCCTCTCCAGTTCTAGAATTTCCCATGAATCCTTTCATGATGAACTGGAGGCCCAGGTAATAATAGTGATCCTCTTCTTGACTTACACGGTGAAAGGAACACAAAAGAAAGGAGAACAAGCACATTCCACAGCTGCTATCCTCAGCATCACAGGACACCGAGAGCATGCAGGCGGGAAAGAGGCTTTTTACACGTCCGCGGGCTCAATCTTTTGCTGTTTCCATTAAGAAGAGGGAGCCAGGCGTGGTGGCGCACGCTTGTAATCCCAGTACTTGGGAGGCTGAGACAGGAGGATCGCAGGTTCACAGCCAGCCTCAGCTACTTAGTGAGGCCCTCCACAATTTAGCAAGACCCTGTTTCAAAATAAGAGTCGGGCATGGTGGAGCATGCTTGTAATCCCAGTACTTGGGAGGCTGAGACAGGAGGATCGCAGGTTCGCGGCCAGCCTCAGCTACTTAGTGAGGCCCTCCACAACTTAGCAATATCCTGTTTCAAAATAAAAGAATAAAACATAGGACTGGGGGGTGTAGCTCGGAGGTAGAATGCCCCTGGGTTCTATCCCCAGTATCACAAAAAAAAAAAAAAGAGGAAAGAAGCTTTCTGGGGTGGTCCCGGTTCTTCCTAAGTTACTAAGCACAAAGTTCTTCCTGGGATATCCAAGCAACATTAAAACCAGAGTGTCCAGAATAGAGACTTCTAGGGAATGCATAAGAACATATTTACTGTATGAAATAACATTTACTGAAATTTGCTCAGACGCCTCACCCATCTTGACACAGAGTCTGGATCTAGTTTTTCTCTTTGTTGGCTGTCCGAGAGAAACATGGAGTTTCCAGAAGGCACAGCACGCTCTCCAGTTTCCTCTATACTAGCCTGCACTCGTGCCCAATCCACTCTACAGAATAGCAATATTCTCACTCTGAAGACTGGATGTCAGCTCTTTTTAAAAAGCCTTCAACAGTGACAATGATGAAAGCTAACCTCTACTGAGTACTATCTGCCCGGCTCTTTTCAGAGCACTCTGGGTATACTAATTTACTTAGTCCTGATGAGTTTTACACACAAGGAAAGAAGGACAAGGAACAGTTAAGCAACTTGCATGAGACCATTTGGAAAGTAGAAGCAGGGGAATGAACTTTGGCAATCTGATGCTAGAGCCTCCCCCCTTTACCTATTCTGCCGCCAGGTAATTTCATGCTTCTGTTCCTTAAGGAAAGGTCTAAAACTGCCACCATTTGCTATGATATACTTACTATGATGTGCAAACTTTTATTTTTTTTTGCGGTACCGGGGATTGAACCCAGGGGAATTCTACCTCCAAGCTACACCCACAGCCCTATTTTTTATTCTTTATTGTGAAACGGTCTCACTAAGTTGCGGAGGGCCTCACTAAGTAGCTGAGGCTGGCCGTGAACCCGGATCCTCTGGTCTCAGCCTCCCAAGTACTGGGATTACAAGCGTGCACCACACTATGTACACTATGTACACTATGTACAGGGCTATGTACAAACTTTTAAGAATACACATTCTTACATTTAATCCTTTCAACCACCTGCCAAGAACACCAGTACAATACAAGCGAGAACAATGTCCAGCTCAGAAGTTGCCTGGTCAGGGGCACAGAACCTGACAGCGGCACCTACCTGGGACCAAGGCTGCCTGGCTGCACAGTCCCGCTCCTCCTGAGGATCCACACCCCTGCCCCTTGCAGTCCCCACCCACTGCCCAACTCAACTCTGCAGGCACCAAGGCCAGAAAAGTACAGACCAAACCCATGGTACAGGGCCAAGGGGAGCAAACCCAGAGAGCAAGCCCTGAGAAGTGGTTCATTCAGCAATTATTGAAGGAACCTCTGGATTCAGAAGTACCAGCACCATCTACATACCAGTCACTTGAAGGACGACCCAGCTGAGGAAACATACTAACTGCTTAGGTGCTATGAACCAGAAGCCAGGTAAAAGTGGTGGTGGGCCAGGCATGGGACACTAGAGGACTGCAGGTTCAAGGCCGGCCCCAGCAAGTTATCAAGACCCTGTTTAAAAAAAAAACAGTGCTGGGTGTAGCTCAGAGGTTGAATGCCCCGGGGTTCAATCCCCAATACCAAAAAAAAAAGCTCGGCCAAGTGATGCACACCTGTAATCCCAGTACTTTGGGAGGCTGAAATAGGATTGCAGGTTCAAGGCCAGCCTTGGCAATTTAGTGAGACTGTTTCAGAATAAAGAATAAAAAGGGTACAAAAAGAAAATAGTGGTGGTGGCAGCAGTTGTAGTGGATCCGTATGTTGGGGGTGGGAGCACATTTCAGACATCAAGAGAAAGAATTTTCTAGCCTCGGGCAATGAATGTGTGAGAAAACAGTATTTAACATTTCTACAGCTGGCTGTTTACAAAGACATTTAAACTTATTTAACATGTGTTGGGATACTACAGGCCGAGTTCCCACTTCTTCATACAGGTAAACTTAGCTCACAAAAGCTGAAAATGACTAACAATATTCAAGGGTCTAGAGAAAGGGGGGTGGTGGAATTGCAAATGATCTCCAGTTCCCTCACCCAGCAGCTCCAAGACATCCACACACCCTCCCCCCGAGCGGTCCCACCTGTTTTTCGGTCTTTGCCTGTGGTCACCTCCGCCAGGAATTAAAAGGCACTCAAAGCTCTCTGTGGCCTTGGGCAAATCACTCCACTCCGCTTCGCTTCGAGTTCTCCATTTATAAAATGGGGATAAGATAACAGTAAGCAGCTGGGCGCCATGGCGCACACCTGTAGTTCCAGCTACTCAGGAAGCGAAAGCGGGGAGGATCAAATTGAGCCCAGGAGTTCCAGACCAGCCTAGGCAACAGCGCAAAACTTCATTGCAAAAAAAAAAAACAAAAAACTGGAATATGAAAAAAAGCACATGACAAACTATGCCTAGGAAAGCGCTTAAAAACGTAAATCGCAGCAGCACGGGGCGGGGGGGGGGTTAAAGAGCAGCAACGTGGAGAGGCGGATTTGGGATGCAAAGCTCTGGGTCGCAGTCCGCTCAGCGGAGTCTGAGCAAGTCACTTCCCCGCTTAACTTCAGTTGTCTTAACTCGGAGACGGGTGGAGACGGGCAGCACGGGGATCACGGAGAGGCGCCCGGAACACGGGCGGAGGAGGGGTGGCGCCGGGCCGCGGCGCTCAGGGCAGCCCCTCCCCGCCGGCCCCGGCCCCGGCCCCCGCGGCGCTCCCCCGCAGCCCCGGGCCCGCCCGAGCGACGGCGCCTCCGGCCAGGGGGCGGGCGGGCGGCAGGGCCCGCGGCGGCGGCGCGGCCCGGCCAATGAGGAGCGCGGCTGAAGCAGGGGGCGGGCGTACACCGTCCTCGCGTCGCGCTGGGGCCGCTCCCTCCTCCGCCCCGAGCCCCGCTAGGCCGCGGATCCCGAGCCCCCGTAGGAAAAAAGCCAGCATACCGGCCCTTCGTCGCCGCTCCGCGCTTTCGGATGAGCTCGTCCAGGGAGATGTCCGCCATCTTGGGCCGCCGAGCCAGCGGAGAACCGCTTAGACGCCGTCAGCCCACGAGCCCGCCCCTTCGGCTGCTACGGTGCGACGAGCTGCTTCCGGCGTCCGGCCACCCAACTCTCGCGACAACTCAAACGGGCAAAGCCCGGAAGGGGCGGGAGCGCTACCCGTGAGCCTTAACGGTACGTGCTCCTTATTTGCATACGGAGGGTCTCAGCCCTGCCGAGCCTTGCTTTCCCCAGAAAAAATAAAATTTGAAACGACCAAAAAAAATAATAACAAATAATATAAAATTCAGGGAAGAAGGGATGTCAGTCACTGGTCAACATGATAGTCACCATGGGTGAAATAAGAACGGAATTAATTATCCAGGAAGTAACAAGGGTATGTCTTTATGCCTTAAACTTATGAGTAAGGAAAATAACGATTCGGGGTGACGCCCGAATCCTCACTGCTAATGTGAGACGAATTTTTGAGCGGGTAAAGGTCGCCCCTAAGGTGACCCGCCTACTTTGCGGGATGCCTGGGAGTCGCGATCTGCCCGTCCCCCTAATTTGCTTTAAAAGTAGACTAGCTGGAGGGTTTGCAAGGTTTTCTCGTGCTGTTGGCTAGGCGGTGCTACTTATAAAATAGCTGGGTACTGACTGGCAGAGACCATAAGGGTTTATAAGGGTTTCACATAACCCTTTTTGACCAAAGAAGGTGCTTGAGGCGTTGACCTGTAACTGTAGGTAATGAGGTCATGCTATGCTCACTTAGTGGTTTTATAATGTAGTGTTGGCGAGGGTGCAAGCTTTGTGCATTTTCCCGATCTGTTAAATGAGAAACATAATAAGGGCGTTGGGAGGGTTAAATAGGCCAATCTGCAGTAACACCTACTCGTCCAATTAGTAAAGTACACGGTGGGGCTTGGGTGTGTAGCTCGATTGGTAGGCAGCATGCCTGAAGACCCTGGGTTGGATCCCCAGCACCACGGGGGTGGTGTCACATGCCTGGATTCCCAGTACTTGGGGGGCTGAGACTGGATCACAGGTTTCAGGACAGCCTCAGCAAGTCTCAGCAACCTAGCGAGACCCTGTTTCAAAATAAAAAATAAAAGCCGGGCGTGGTGGCGCACGCTTGTAATCCCAGTACTTTGGGAGGCGGAGACCGGAGGATCCGGGTTCGCGGCCACC
>PVJS01027831.1:7113-26062 GCA_004027185.1 Glis glis
TTTTTTTTTTTTTTTTTTTTTTTTGCGGTGCTGGACATTGAACCCAGGGGCAGTCTACCTCCAAGCTACACCCCCAGCTCAATTTTTATTTTGAAACAGGGTCTCACTAAGTTGCGGAAGTCCTCACTAAGTAGCTGAGGCTGGCCACGAACCCAGATCCTCCAGTCTCAGCCTCCCAAGTACTGGGATTACAAGCGTGCACCACCACGCGCGGCTAGGATTGCCTTTTCGATTCTTTTTCATTCAGAATAATGTTAAACTAAATGTTCACCCTGAAGCACGTACTTTCTGGACAGTGGGAGATTTAGCCAACCCAGCCAGGATCATTGAGTCTGGCAAATAGCTCTTCTATGGACACTCAGTAGCTCACTCTGTACTCTCCATAGCCACTAAGAGATGGTGATTAAACCTTGTGGTCTTAAAACAGCTGGCCATCTGTTCTCAGTGGGGCCCCCTTGTGGTTGGGGTGGTGGTGGATGCTAAGATATTCTAGAAGGAAGCAAGATGGTGCAGTGCAGTGGTTATCTATGTGTAGAGGAGTAGCAGCGGTATACATTTGCATCCTTATGTACATGTGAGCCTGCACATGAATGCATAGGTTTCATGTGGGTAGAAAGCCACTAATCCTTCTTAAAGGGTCCTGGGGAATTGGTGAGGAAAAGGGAAACCAGTAGCAGAAACCCCCTTGAATGTGCCAGGATATCTAGGTATCTTCAGTGAACTGTCTATGGCCATGCAGATTATTAGAAATAATCAGGATTTCTGCTGCTATAACCTGTTTTTGCCCTAACCATGCAAATTCCTCTATCAAGAATTGAAAGTAAGGTGAAGGTTCTTAAGAAGTAGAGAGGTGCCATTCAGGGGCATTGAAACATTGGTATGGGAGAGGAAATATGTAATCGATTCGAGTGACTTCTTGATTCCTTGGTATAAAAACTGCTAACTGGTAGGTGTTTGGAATATTGGATTTGGTTGGGAGCTCATCTGTCTACTGACAGCTACTTGTCTTCATTTCTATCCCAGGGATGATGGAAAAGAGGCACTCAAATTCTACACCGAGCCTTCATACTTCTTTGATCTTTGGAAGGAGAAGATGCTGCAGGACACCAAGGATATCATGAAAGAGAAGAGAAAGCATAGGGTGAGGGGAAAGGGGCCTCTGTTCTACACATCAGTAGGCACGATTGTGGAGGGGGGATAAAAAGAAGCCAGTCTTATGTGAAGTAATTCCGAATGGCTGCTTGCTTGGATGCCAGGTGAAACTCTTAAAAAAAATGTGTCCACACCAAGCACCACCAAGATGAAAGTATAAATCACACCAAAAATGTGTTTGTTCCCCCTAGTGCTATTAACAATTGAGTATATTCAGGCTGAGTTTTAGAAATTGACTTTTCTATTCACCATTTATTTCTCTTGCAATTTGCACCTGACTCTGCTGGACACTTGAGCAAGGCTAGTCCCTTCCCCGCCAGTTTTGCAGCTCATTTCTCAGAGACCAGCACAAGGTTCTGCAGCATTTGATTTGCAACCAGAGCAGTTTAACACCTTCAGTCCTGGTTGGGCAGGGCCAGGGGAGGGGATGTGCTTGGTTTGTGAGATGCCCCTTTCTCCTTAGGCTCCTCGTGCTGTGTGTGACCTGCCAGCTTCAGCCTCACAATCCCATTAGCATGGCTGCCAGCAGGCCCAAGAGAGTGCCAGAGGCTAGTGCAGCTGCACAGGCTGGGGAATTCTTCATTGGTTTTTGTTTTGCTTTGCTTTTTAACTATTTCCTTATACATGTCCCAGATATCTGCAGCTGTCATTCCTTCTCATCTCTCTTGACTGACTTTTGTGGCAGAACAAATAACAAATAGCTATTGACTAACTTCCTAATAATTAGAGCTGTTCAAAGACATGAAAGAGTTACCCAGAGAGGTAGCTGGTTTCCCATTGCTAGAGATGTTTGAGTGCAGAACTGAGCAAGCGTTTTGCTTAGGAGGGGGTTTGAATTAGATGGCCTCCAAGTCACTCTAAACCCAGCAATTCTATAAATTTTGCTGTTATCTTATGTTGTCTAGGCAAATCATCTCTTAAATGTACATCCATGAAGATGGGTGGAATTTTAATGAAGAACTTTGGAAAATATTTTCCAAAGGCTTTTCTGTTCCTTTTCATTATAGAAAGAGAAGAAAGATAATCCAAACCGAGGGAATGTAAACCCACGTAAAATCAAGACACGAAAAGAAGAGTGGGAGAAAATGAAGATGGGACAAGAATTTGTGGAATCCAAAGAAAAACGGGGGCCTTCTGGGTAGGTGATGCTTTTGTACTATTGATAGAATTCTTCGAAGGGGCTGGGGACAACAGTCTAACAGCTCTGGCATGATACCTTTCCCACCCCCTGAAGTCTGGCTGTGTGGTTTAGATCAATACCACTATTAATTAGCTACTTTTAAGTGCATCCATCTGGTGATTAAAATTTGCTAGATAAATCAAGAGACTCAGCAATTTAAATGAGGTGACTGGAGTGGCCTGGAAAAGAAGGCCCATGGCTTCTAGTGCCCTTACTTTGCCAGACAGTAGTTTGTCTAAGGGTCTCAGAGGAAAGATTGGAAAGGGGAGAACAGTAGTCTTGGGAGCCCGTTGCCTCGAGAGCATGGATTTGAAGGTCATGCCTAAGAACCGGCCGTTCTGAGGTAGTGGGAGGGCCAGGCAAGGAAATCGTGCACATCACCAGAGCAACTTTTCAGTTAGCCTTTGTCAGTCTTGGGAGAGAGCTGGCCAAGGAACTGAATGCAGACCTCAGCGTCAGTGTGGGAAAGGTTGCCGGCCACCGTGGAGGCTGTATATCTCTATGGAGAAATAGGAGATGTCAGTCTGACCCCATTTCCCAATAACCGAATCACACTGGAGGTTTAAAGAGGGAAAATGGTGTTTAAGCTTGGTTTGATGTTTATCTTGGTGTCTGACCTGTGTGACATTCAAAGCCAAGTCACCATGACTGCTTGGCATGAGTCTCGCTCTGGTTTTTCCTCTAAATACATTGCATCCAGGCTGTCAGAGAGCCATGCCAGCCATGCCGGGTGTCCAGGGATGATAAAAGGAAAGAGTTGAGTTGTTCTTGCTTTTGGGAATAACTCTACCATGAAAATCTTGACTTTTAAAAATCTTGACACTTCTGACATTTGTTCTTCCTGGATTAAGAGATTTGTTTTAAAGAGTGATGAAGATGGTGAGGGAAAATGAACTTTTCTTTCCACAGGGAAATCAGCCCCGAGGGTATCTTCATTACCTTCACCTCCCAATAAAAGGGGCCATTTTGTTTTGTGGTCCCACCCTGTTCAGGCAGGCTTGTCATAGGTTTGGTGACTCTGAGGCCAGAAGCCTTCATGTTCAGAATACCAGCTATAACGTGTGTCTTTTTTTTGTGGGATGGGGGATGAGGATAAACAATGCAGTGGGGGTTTGCCTCCCAATTTCCTGTCGTCTAGGAGGATTGGGGTTGGGCTGCTAGCTAGTCTATCTGAACATGCTTGTTGGTGAACCTATCGAGATATGCCAAGCCTACAGGGCTCCAGGCTTTGGGGATTTTCCACATCAGAGCATCATTTGATTCAGTTAGTTCCCTCCAACTCTCTTCTCCCTGGGACCTGTTTTTGATGAGTTCTTTAGAACCCAACGATGGTGGGAAGAAGTGGGAGGAAAGCAGAGCAGGCCACATTTTATAGCTGATGCTTGGTGTGTTTGTACTTGTGTGGAGGCTTAATGCTTGGTGCATTCAGACTTGTTTGAAATTTTGATGTCGTTCACCCAGAGTATAGTCACCCAAGGCCCAGTGCTCTGGGGGACAGGTTTTCGTGAGACAAGCCCTAACATCCTACTTTAATCGGCAGCTCATTGTGTTTGATAAGAGATCTGGCAGAGAGACCACATTTACTACCACATAGCAGCCTGCATTCATCCTTGGCTTGATTTTGCAATCAAATGCCTCCTTGGCCTTTGAGTACTCTAGAGGCTTGCCGACCTCAAAATCAGGCTGCGTGCCAGTCACATGCTTGCCACTCTCTAGCCGGTAAGGCTTGGCTTCACCCTTTGCATAAGCCAGGCTTTGGGATTCAGGTATAGCCGCACCTAACATTTGGGAGAGAATTTAAAAGAATGGGGTTTGACAAGGCTGACACCAGGAAAGGAACAGTAGGGTTTTGATAATCTGGGTTGAATTCCATTACTACAAGCAAGCCAGCAGAAATGTCTGGGAGATATATAACAATAGAATATTTAGTCCTAAAATAAAACTTCAGCATAATGGAAAATATATGGGGAATCTACTTATTTCATTTCTCCCTAATAGCTTTAGTGTCTAATATTTTTTTGTGGTATCTTTTAAGAAGAAAAGAGAGTACCACCCAGGTACTTTAAATGACAGCTGTGGCATTGGGTTCATTGTCAGGTTCTCACCCACCTTGGTGTACCAGAATGGCAGCATTGGCTCTGTCGAAAATGTGGACACGGGCAGCTACCCACCACCTCCGCAGTCAGACTCCGCTTCTTCACCTTCTCCTTCCTTCTCTGAGGACAACTTGCCTCCCCCACCAGCAGAATTCAGGTAAATGGCGGGACCTCTTCTATCCATGCTGAGAGCTTAAACACCCAAGAACAAAAGAAGAGTTTGAAATCTAGGCCAGAACTACTAACATCACTTCAGGTAAATCTGACTAGCTAATAGAAATAATTAATATTTATCACATGTTTGCAAGGTGCCAGGCATTGTGCTGCACACTGTTTATGTGACTTAATCCCTACTGAAGTCCTCTTGAGATAGACAAATGTTGTTGTTATTCCCATGTTACAGATGAGTAAACTGAGGCACAGTGGTATCAATGAACTTACCTAAGTCACACAGCCAGCAAAAGGCAGAGCCAAGATTAGTCACTCTGATTCCTAAGACTATATTCTTAACTACTCACTATTCTGACTCTACCTGGACAGTTGCACTCTTGCTTTTCACTTAGTTTTAACTCAGTATGAAATGACATGGTACAATCTGCTGGCCATAAAATAGTTAGCAGACACCTTGCCCAGGACCTAGGAACCTTGCAGATAAGTCATCGCCCTCTCCTAAAACTTCAGGTTCACCTCACTGCTGGGTGAACTCTCCAGAAAGAATGAAACCAAGGGAAAAGGGGCATGACACATGGAACCTGGCCAACTGGGTATTCGTCAGTGCCCCTGGCAGAGCTGCAAAAAGGAAGAGATTGCTTACAATGGTGGGACGAGGTCTGAGGATTGCTGGGACTGCACTGTTTTCTCAGTGACTTCTTTCATTTCCAATGCCTGACAGATGAGAGCTTTGAAAGGTGCACATTGCTCCTTAGACACTGTTTAATTGTGACTGAGTGTGCTGAGGCCCCCTCAGAGGGAGCCCTAAAGCAGCGCTGTCCCCTCCCCTGCCCCCATTCTTCTTGGCCCTTGAAACCACTAATCCCAAATCTCCTGCCTCCCAAATCACTTCCTGCTGGTTGCCCTGTCAGATGCAGCTAAGGCTTGAAGGTCTGTGGAAAATTCCAAGATGGATGCTTTTCTAAGGAGTAGCTATTAGTGCTGGGCAGATACAAAGGTGGAAAGAAAACCTTCAGCCTCACACATGGCCTGAGACCTTGCAGCTGCAGCCTCGAAAATCTGATCCCAGGAGAGGTGGAGCCTTAATCCTTCCAAACCCGGGTCTAGAGTCGAGGCACACACATCTCCCGTCCCTCAGATCCTCCGATGACGACTCATTCCCCCTCAAGCAAAGGCGCATGCACCTGAATCTACACCCCGCTCAGGTTTGCTCAGCTCGCTTGGGTTCCTGCCCTCACCAGATCTGGTGAATGCTAATAGCCTAAGCATCAGAGCCCACTGGGAAGGTGGTGTTTGAATTTTCATTCCAGGTCTTTCTTGTCTGCATTCTTAGTCCTGGCTCCAGGCTTAAACTGATGACCACCCGTGGGCCATTTCTCTAGAGAGAGTTCAGGAGGGTGCCTTCCCCTGGAGAGCTAAGGTTAGAGGGGCCCTAGAGATGTGTCAGCCAGCCCTTATCTGATAGGGGAGTCCCAAGACTACTTCCTGCAGGTAGGTTTCTGAGTACATGCCTCTGCTGGGGGAAGCTCATTACAAGGCTGCCCATTTTCTTGTTGGTCTGTTCTGACCATTCCCGGATGTTTTCTTATGTTTGAGCTAAGGCTAAAAGTCAGTGCCAACCAAAAGGAGCTAAGCTTATAGATAAGCCTACCTTTAGGTGGGTGTTTGTGTCCTGAGAGTGATGGTGGGTCTCTTTTCTTTGGCTTTATAGCTACCCAGCAGACAACCAAAGAGGATCTGGCTTGGTTGGACCCAAAAGATCCAGCGTGGTCAGCCCAAGCCACCCCCCTCCAGCACCTCCTCTGGGCTCTCCACCAGGCCCCAAACCCGGATTTTCTCCACCACCTGCCCCTCCACCTCCACCTCCAATGGGCATCCCACCTCCGCCACCACCTGTAGGATTTGGGTCTCCAGGGACCCCTCCACCACCTTCTCCCCCATCTTTTCCACCTCACCCTGATTTTGCTGCCCCTCCACCTCCTCCTCCACCACCAGTAGCTGACTACCCGACTCTGCCACCACCTCCCTTGTCCCAGCCGGTAGGAGGAGCCCCTCCGCCTCCCCCTCCTCCCCCTCCCCCAGGACCCCCACCTCTCCCCTTCAGTGGTGGGGATGACCAACCTGCCGTACCACCACCACCACCTTCTGATGTCACCAAGCCCAAGTCCTCCTTGCCTGCTGTGAGTGATGCCCGTAGCGACCTGCTTTCTGCCATCCGTCAAGGTAAATCCTAGTGGTAGATCAGGGACCTTGAAACTCTCTTTCTGAAGCTGGGGTGACTGATGAGGGGGTGAAGGGGGGGCTCAGTACCTTTCCCAGGGAATAGCTTTCAATATGTGCAGAGAGATTGGGACCTCAGACCTCAGGGCAGCCTGACGAAAAGCTCCATCCTGAAGATACAGAGATTGGGATATCTTTCTATATTGGTCTAAAGTAAAAAATTCTTTTTTTTTTTTTTTTTTTGCATTGCCAGGGATTGAACCCAGGGGCATTCTACCTCCAAGCTACACCCCCAGTCCTATTTTTTTGTTCTTAATTTTGAAACAGGGTCTCACTAAGTTGCGGAGGGCCTCACTAAGTAGCTGAGGCTGGCCGCGAACCCGGATCCTCCGGTCTCAGCCTCCCAAGTACTGGGATTACAAGCATGCGCCACCACGCCTGGATTAAAGTAAAAAATTCTTAACCTGGGATCTTGGAACTCCTTAAAAATGTATGTGCAGCTGTCATTCCATACTTGGGAGGCTGAAACAGGAGAATTGCAGGTTCAAGGCCAGCCTCAGCAACTTAGTGAGGCCCTCCACAACTTAGCGAGACCCTTTTTCAAAATAAAAAGGGCTGGAGGTGTTAGCCAGGTGGGCATAGTGGTGCACGCTTGTAATCCCAGTACTTGGGAGGTTGAGACCGGAGGATCCGGGTTCGCAGCCAGCCTCAGCTACTTAGTGAGGCCTCCGCAACTTAGTGAGACCCTGTTTCAAAATAAAGAATAAAAAATAGGGCCAGGGGTGTAGCTCAGTGATGGAACGCCTCTGGGTTGGCTCCCTAGTACCAAGAATAAAGAAAAAAAAGTATGCTTTGTGTGTTTGCATACATTTCTTTTCCTGAGGGAAGCTTCCCCATTTTTCATCAGGTACTCTAAAGGTACCCAGTAGAAACAAGTATCACCACTCTTCTAGCAGGTCCCTCTCAGCCGGGCTCAGTCACTACCTGTCCTTCTCCACTGTTCTGCCTTTATATCTTCCCTCTTTTTCCTTTTTTCTCCCCATTAGCACTTATTCCCTTCCCTTCCTTTACCCTTCCTCTTCCCCTTCTTGTCACCATCTCACCTACCTGGAAACATCTATTCTCTCAGGGGCCAGGTCTGGTCCCAAGGACTCAGAGTGGTGTGCTCTGTGTGTGTGAGCCTCCAGGGACTTGTAGTCTAGAGGAGACAGAGCTGCTGAGCCCCTCTGCAGTTGGTGGACTTGGGCAGCCTGAGCGCTTGCTGGAGTGGGTGCGGTGTGCTCCCCGCTCGTGAGAAAGTACCACTCTCTGCAGCCAGGAAGAATGGCAGGCTTCCTTTCAAACACATCTGCGAGACCCTGAGTTCACAAAGCCCGTCTTGTCTTCTCTTCCTGCTAACCCCCTTTCCCCAGGATGCTTCTTTTTCTCCGTCCTTTCCTGTCTCCCCCATCAGTGGCCACTCCCCTTAGTGCTGGCTGGATCCTGAGGCTAGGGGTATGACTTCCTAACCCTTCTCCCTCTCCCACCAGGCTTTCAGCTGCGCAGGGTTGAAGAGCAGCGGGAGCAAGAGAAGCGTGATGTTGTGGGCAACGACGTGGCCACCATCCTGTCACGTCGTATTGCTGTTGAGTACAGCGACTCGGAAGATGACTCCTCTGAGTTTGATGAGGATGACTGGTCGGATTAACTTTCTGCCTGTTGCCCACCTCCTTTTTTTCCCTTCTTACCTGCCTTCTTTGATGCCGACCCCAACAGTCCCATGGGGGAAACGGGAGGAAAAAAATAATTTCAAGGGGCCAAAGCCTTCCCTGAAGCAACCAAAGATATATCCAAGTGCTTCCTCCAAATAGACATGCATTTCCTCTCCCTATTGTCAAGTCCGTGGGCTCCTGAGGGTCCATGCTGAAATGTCCCCTCTTCCCTTCAAGTGACAATTGCATATTGAAAGGAAGGAGGACCCCAGCGCAGGCCCGTTTGATTGGGTTTCCGTTGGAGACGGTGCCTGCTCCTAGCAGCTCTTTTCAGCTGTGGCCTTTTCCCAAAATTCTTGCCCTCAGCTGCTTCAAATCACGCCACCCGTCTTCTGGTCCTAAAGCAGTGAGAGCAGCCTGCGTGGACACCACTGTCCTTCCTGTGTCCTCAGAGGCAGAGGTGGCTGAGCACCCCAAGCCAGACTGCCTCACCCCCTGCCCCCTCTGCCCTAATCAGCAGGGTGGGGCTGCCCTTTATTCCAGGAGGCAGCAGGCCTCTGAAGAACGCCTCCCCCTCTCCCCAGAGTGATGCCTTTCTGAAGGCCGAGGCTGCTGCCTCCCTTCCAGGCTCCCTCCTAGCGAGTATGGGTCAGGTGTCCTTTAAATGCCCCTTCCTCACTCTTAGGTGCCTTCAGGCCGCACAGCCCAGTTTTAACCCCTGATTTCCATGACCAAACTCGCTCTGACACTGGGCTTCTGCTGACTGTCAGGAGCAAAGCTTAGAGACGGAACTGTAGGACCGAAGGACAGCGCAACTCCTCGGTTCCTGCCCTCCTAAGGATGCTGAGGCCCAGAGATGGGAAGTGACTCGCTCAAGGTCACACAGTGGATAGCGACAGAGCAAGAGCCCAGACTTCTGATTCCAAGTCACCTGTGCTTTCTGGGACCAAATAATGGGCACCTGCTGGAGTCTGGGCAGAACAGTCTTGGCTCTGTGCTACGCCAGACCTCCCCGTAGGCGGGGGTCCCAGACGGAGGGCTCAGGCCTGTGCCAGCCCTGTCAGTGCTGCTCAGACCCTCATAGCCTCTCATAACCCTTTGTTGCCCCTTCCTGTCACCAGCCAATCACATGGCCTGGAGCTGTGCTTCTAGGGGACCGGAAGTAGGGAGAGAAGGAAGGGGACAGGCAGCTTTGACAGGTGCTGCTTTCAGTTCTGCTGCAGCTCCTCCCCCTTATTTCCCCAATTTAAGCATAGATTCTGCCAGCTGTAGAAACTTCAGTCCCTCAGGCTGGCAGCCGCCCCAGGTACCTGCCTGGGGGGCCTGGCAGCCGTGAAGAGGGCTGAAAGGCAGAGGGACGGGGGTCCTCTTTCCGGCTCCCCCCTCACTGTGCATGCTGATGTTCATTGTCCACCCTCGCAGAGCCAATACACAGGTGCTATTATTCAGGAAAAATACTGGTCAGCTCTGGCCAACAGCAAGGTTTCTTCTCTTCTGCCCCAACTATTATATAGTCTCTTATGCTGAACTCGGCTTTCGGCTTCTCGTGGCTTCTCTGGCTTTCAGAGCCTGAAACAAAGAGAAACAGGATCTGTCTCTACCCCGCACAGCAAATGGTTGTAGTAATTGCCAAAGCCCTCATAACCCCTCCGGCTTGAGGAGAGCATAATCGTGGGCTGCCTTGCTGAATGCTGACCGCCGCTCTGCCTCCTCTCTTGAACTCAGGACGTGGGGCCTGAGCCCACAGATGCCAGCAGGCCCCCCTGCTGCAGCTACTCCAGGGTGCACCTCCCTCCCGCTCCCCAGCAGGGATCTCTGGCGCAAGGCTTGGCACCCAGCTCCATGCTGAGCACACCAGGCTGTGCCTGCCCTGCCGTGTCTCCCACCGCACTTTACAAGCCGAAGGTGCTTTAATCAGAACCCTGAAATGGCTGTTGAAGGTGCCCCGGCTGCAGCCCAGCAGTGACTGGAGAGGCAGGCGGAGGGCAGTGGTTCTCCCAAATAGGAGTCCTGGGGCCTGGCCAGGCCAGGGTTTGGGCCTAATGGCTTTGAGTAAATTACCCCCATCCTCCTCCTTTCCGGAAAAGGGGGAGCCAGAGCCACTCACCATCATTCTGCTCTGACCTTGAAGGGGGCGGCGTTGGCCTGGCTTCTGGAATGGACAGAGCCCACGGTGGAAAGGGCTGGGGGCAGGAGGAGGTGGGGAGGGGCCCTGCCTGCGGAAGGTAGGATTAGATCATTAGCTCAGTGACCTCCTAGGGTTTCGATGTGCTGTGTTCTCATCCTACAGCTGGTTTGGTAATGATCTGCAAGTCCCGGAGAGCAACAGCACAGCTCTGCCTGACGCTCTCATTAAAATCTATGCAGCCAAGCTCGGCGCTTTGTAGCAGCCGGCCTTGCGAAGCCTCCTCAGCTCGGGGGGCTGGGGACCCAGTCAGCTGAGAGGCCCTCTGGGCTCTACTTATGCATATGTGCACCAAAAAAAATGTGCTTCTTTAAACCCAAAGCCCTTTAAGATGATAAAGGACCCAATGCAGGTAGATGTGGTTTTGGAATCCTGTAATTGTAGAATGTAAAGTTTAGTGATTATTTTCACTGGGCCAAGGCTGGTAAGGGTATGGAACAGTGGCCCATAAGGACTCTTAAGTGCTGAGGCCAAGGAGCCACCTTCCTTCCTGGTCTGCCTAGCCCAGGGGACCTGCCCCCATTCCTGTGGCCCAGGGGCCCAGCTTCCAGTCGGCAGTGTCAGAAGTGACTTGTGGCTTTGCCTTGGTCGTGAGATGATTTCATTCCAAAGGAGTGGAGTGGGGGGGGTCGATCCCTTGGAGGCTCAGAGCAGCTGGCCCAAGCTCCAACTCGCCTCCAGTGGAAGCTTGAGCGCCCTCAGAAACGACCCTGGCCAATGTCACCGCAGAGCCGAGGCGGCGTTGTCAGGGCTAATGTGAAATCTCTTCCCGTGGCGCCGATCCTCCGACTCTGCAGCGCCAGCTTGGACAGATTGAGGTCTCTGTGGCTTTGGTGACCCTGCTTAAGCATTCCCACCGTGTCCCCGCTCCACTCTAGGACTGCCTCCCTCTGCAGCCCCTCACCTGACCTCAGGGCCGGGGGAGGGAGGCGGTGTGCCGGGTGGGCGCTTCTGCTCAGGAGAGATGTCAGCCCATCGGGCTCTGAGCTCTGCCAGGGTCCTGCTGACCTGGGGCCAGGTGTCCCGCGGAACAGTACCTCGCTCTGCGCCTCCTGCCATGTTCACTTTAACAGGGCCTCAGTGAGGGCTAGGGAACAATCCTATATTCACTTCATTCAGTTAATTCACTGAGAATCTAACCAATTTTTACTTTTTGTCTAGAATGATGTACGTGTAGGAGAGGAAGCTATAATGCTCCCAAAGTGCCTTGTTTTCTCTTATATAAATATATTTATAAGGACATATTCCAATGGGTTCTTGGGTGTGTTTGCCACATCAAGATTTTAGGGAGTGAGCAAATAAATAGTGGGGGTATTGTCTGAAAACAGGCCTGCTCCCCAGGGCTCTTCAGTTGGGCATCTGAGCAGTGGAGCTATGCCAGGCCCAAGTGACCCTTCCTCTGCTGCCCTGTTCTCAGACCCTTAGAAGGACATGCAGTTTTTTAAAGCCCTGCGGCTCCAAGCCTGGTCTCCTTTGCTTCCCTGCCGGGCTCGCTTGTGTACATATGTACCCCAGTGACCTGAAGAATCCATGTAACTATTTTATGTATACACACGAATACTTAAATGCCAACATTTTCAATAATTTGATAAAGTCTTTGTAGTCACTCAGCCCTTTGCTCTGTGTGTGTGTGTGTGTTTCTTGGGAGAAGAGATTAGAAGGGGCAACACTGATAGCCAGGAGCGCTCAGGAGGGGTCCAGCCTGGGTGGGCTCAGGGCAGGAGGCTTCTGGGTGGAGACCCACGTTGGGTCTCCCAGGCCCCTCCCCGGGGAAGAAGTGTGTGCCGGGCGGAGATGGCTGCCAGCAGCTCCTTGCACCAGGCAGGAGAGGAGCACAGGCTGAATGCTGATGCTGCCGCCCAACATCTGGCCGGCATCTTGTCTGCCTCTCAGACCCAAGCAACTTACCTTAAATAGAACGATTTACAATGGAATCCGATAAAAGGTTTAGGCGGCTTCACGCCCCCTCTCCTGCCTGGGGAAGGCGAGGGGGCTGGGTTTATATTCTGACCCAAAAAAATGACCTACCCAGGAAGCAACGGTTGTTCGGAGCACAGCTGCTGCGGGTAACTGTCCCTGGGGGTAATTTATGAGCAGACACCCAGTTCCGGGCCCAGCAGACGCAGTGGGGTGGCCCCCGGGAGAGGGGCGGGAGCAGGGTTGGTGACTCCGCGGGTCACGCCCGCTGTCCCAGGAGAGGGGGCAGAAGTTTTGAATTGTCAGCAACTGCGCCAGCCAGCCGCTCTGAGCTCATCGCTGGAGGTGGGGTGCAGGGGAGGGGGCGCGCAGCCGGCTGGCCCTGCGAGCCCCCTCCCTCCACCCTCCTGCTCAGGCCTGTGTTTAGTCAGCACTTGGCTGCCCGAGGCCAGTGACTGACAGGCAGCCAGACGCCCGCCCTGGCAGAAGACAAAATGGTGGTGTCGGGAGCCGCCCTTGCTAGGGAACTGGAAGGAAGGAATGTGGTTCTGGGAAGAAGAGGCCTGAGCTTGAATCTGGCTCTGCTCTCACGGGAGCCATGACCCTGTGCATGTCGCCTCACCTCTCTGGGCTAATCCTGAGAACAAGCACTTACTGAGCGCCCACTACCTGCCAAAGACTGCATACGCTTGATTTCCATGCTAAGAGGCAGGGGTCCCCGTTTCTTACAAGAGAAAAACAGGTTCACGGAGGCAAAGCGAGTGGCTGCCCCAGGCCCTCTACACAGCTGAGCACTCTCCGGCTCCCACCGGCTTCAGTGTGTGGGGGGCTTGTGTTGTAAGGTTTTAGCCACACACCCTGTGCCATTTACAGGTATCCTAACAGGTGAGGGCTATTTTTGCTCTTTGAAATCTACTGAGAGCTCAGCTGTCCTAGGCCTTTGGAGGGAAGTAGCCTGGGCCCTCATCTACCTGAAACAAAGTGGGCTTCCTACGAACAGGCGGGGGGGGGGGGACTTCTCATTTCGCCCAGTACATACGCACGCACGCTCATTTACACACTTTGCACACATGCAGAGACATGTGAATGGCATGTCACACACTGCACAGACCCCTGCCCTTGTGCAAACAAGGACACAAATGAGCATGGTTACGGGAACACACATAATTGCAGGCAAGCCTCACACAAAGTCCTCCCGAGCCCCTTCCCTGCTCGCTGCCTCCGCCAGCTGCTCACTGCCCCCTCCTGGCCGCCTGGTGGCCCGGGCAGCCTGGCTCCGGTTCCTGAAGTTTGCTCTGGGTGGCCGGCAGCCAGCTCTGTTAGATCATGGGGTAGGAGCGGTTTCAGGTGTTCCCCTGCAGTCCCGGGGAATGTGGGTCTAGAGGGGGTTCTGGAGGCTTAAGGACAAAAACAGCCTTTAACATCCCAAGGAATCTTTCAGGTAGAAATGTCCACCCCATGGTGGCAGGGCAGGTAAGATTTGGGGGAGTGGGTCCTGCGTACACCCTCTGCTTCGCAGGCAGCCCCCCCCCCCGCCTGCCCTCAGGAACCAGCACGTGCTCAGCCTCCCACACTTACAGAGAAGCACCCCTGCCAGCCGAGAAGTCGGGGCTCCTCTAGCTCCCACCTCGCTGCTCCAGTCTGCTCCAGCTTCCTCGCCCATTCAGCAAGGAGATGATGACGATCGATGTGGCACCTCCACTTTGGACTCTCACACTCCCAAATATGTGTCTTGAGTGCAACACATCCATAATCAGGACTTCTCAGGACAGATGGAAGGATTATCAACACGAAGCCTTTTATCCCTACTTTACAGATAATGGAAACATGGCACAGAGAGGCACAGCAACTTGCCCAAAGTCACACAGCAAGCTGGCAGCAGACATGGAAATAGAAACCCTTTTCATTCCTATGCCTCAGAGAGTAGAGCAACTCGTGGGCTTGTGTCAAAAGCCAAGGGACTGGGGCTACAAGGGCTAAAGCCAGAGGCTCTTTTCTTCAGTCTGGGATCCCTGACGGAGTCCCCGTCGCTAACTGAAGGCTTAGGGGAGCCCAGAGGAGGTCCCAGGCTTAGGTGTTCTGCATAGAGCCTGGGGAAAAGCAACATGCAGCCTGGTGGGTTCCGCGCTTCCTTCCCCACCAGTAGGCTGAGCAAACCTCTGGTTTTCTTTTATGCAAAGCCAGAGGCCGGCTAAACGGGCTTCTCCCTTGCCTGTGGGCACTTGGTAGCTTGCTCATCGAGGTGTGTTCGTTCACACCTGTGAGTGGTATGTACAGACATGACTGGATTCCGTGTGTGTGTGCTCACACCTGTGGATGTCTGTGTAGCATGTAAGATGTGTTTGCACGCCTCTATGTGACTATGTTGGTGCGGTTAGTTGTGTTTGCGTGTGTCTTTTTTGGGGAGAATGGGGACTGAACCCGGGGCCTTATGTGTGGTTAAGTGTGTGTTGTACCACCGAGCTGCACCCTCAGCCCCTGTGTGTGCTTGGATGTACATACATAAATGGTGTCTGTCTATTGGGCAGGTAACTAAATGTACAATAAGATCTTGCTTGCACACATGCTCAAGATGTTCGCTGAGTATGCATGGGTGTGTACAAATGTTCACATGCTTCAGTGTGCAGAGTGGGGTGGAACATGCCTGAACACGTGGGTGCTGTGTGTGTAGATGTGCATGCAGGAATGGCTTCCTGTGACAGTACACATGGATCATAGGAATGCCCTCCCAAGAGAGTATGATGTCACTGTTCCCTCCAACCCTGGTGCACGGGCTGCGTTGCCTGGCTCGCAGCACCCCCACCTATACCCCCCACGTGACACTATTCCCCAGACCCATCCTGCTCGGCCAATTTGCAGCCTCTTGCTCCCAGCTCCAGAGAAGGCCTGCAGCAAAGTCAAGGGGCTGGTGGCCAATTAGTGAGGGGGTTCATCAGGGATCTGGGGACCCCCAGGGGGTGGGAAGCCGAAGGCAGGCATGGAGGTTGGCAGCAGCATGAGCTGCCTGTCACAGGCAGGGGGAGGGGAGAGACAGGGTGGCGAGGCCCAGCCAGGCCTTCGGTGCTGGAAACTCAGGGTGGGGGTGGATTTATGATTGCTGGGCATTGACAGCAGTGAGGAGCATGCGTGTGTGTACACTGTGTGTGCAGTGGTGTGTACATGGATTGTAGTCCTCGAATGTGGTCCTGCATACAGTTGTGAATACATGACCACAGATACCACCTGTATACACTCAGCCAAGTTTGTATCTCTATGCAGGTGTGCAATGGTGTGCAAATGGGTTTGCTTATGCAAGCATGTCTGGACCTGTGTGTATATATGTGTATACAAGAGTGAGTCTGTATACATGTGCAAGGGTATGTACATATGCAAGGTATGTGTGGCAGCGTGTGCTCACTTGCATATAAAGTTGATGTGGTTTGTGTGCTCATGTGCAACAATATATCTGTAGGTGTAAGTGTGCGTGCAGTGTGCCAATGCATCTGGGTGTACACACACATCTGTATGTTTGTGCTTGTGTGCTCTGACTGGCCCCTGCACCATGCCTGTGTGTGCCCTGTGCATGTGCCCGTGTGCTCACAGGTCTCCGCGTGGAAGGAGCTGGGGGCTGCAGGGCTGGCGGTCCCCAGGCTCCGGGAGGGAATCTGACAGACGAGCCTTGCCGCAGCCCCCGGCCCCGGGAGCCTGTTTTCCAGCCTGCAGAAGCTGTGAGCCCGTGAACTCATCTTATATTAATAGCTGCTGTCTCCTCGCTTATTGCAGAGAGAGGCGGTCATGGCCCCGGTGAGGGCTTGGCACTCAGGGCTGTTCCCCTAACACACACAGGACCGGGGAGAAGCGGGAGGGCGTGGGGGGGTGGAATGGACCCTAGCCACACCCCCGAAGGGATCCTCCGCCAGCTCCCCTCCTGGGCCTCTGTAGCCGGGTGGGATCAGGCATGGGGGTTAGAAAGCTGGCAGAGGCAGAAAGGCTGGGAGGCTTGGTTACCCCTCCCCAAATACACACACACACACACACACACACACACACCATGCTGAGCACCAGAGGCACCTGAGGCAGGAGAAGACAGAGGAGGCACAAAAATAAGAGGGGGAGACAGTCCTGCCCTCTGGGACTCTCGGGAAGACAGAGCGAGCTCCTGGGAGTTCCTGGTCTGAGGGGGAGATGTGACCTTGCATCCAGGAGCCCCTTGTTCTGAGGAGAGACAAAGAGATCTGGTGGGGGCTCCTTAGGAACGTGAGGGAGGTGGCGGGCAGCCTTGCCCTCCAAAGGTCTGGTGTACCCTGACGACCCCCAGCCTGGGCACAGGTCCTTCTGCCTGAGGGTCCTGGCCTGATCTTTCTGAGCCATTTCCCAAACCAAGAAAACAGATTTGGGGACAGATGGCCTGTGTTCAAATCCCAGCTCAGTCAGGTGTGGTGCTGCACTCCTGTAATCCCAGTACTTGGGAGACTGAGACAGGAGGATCACAGGTTCAAGGACAGCTGCAGCAATATAGTGAGATTCTCAGCAATCTAACAAGACACTGTTTCAAAACAAAAAATTCAGCCAAGCATGGCGGCATATGCCTGTAATCCCAGTACTCGGGAGGCTGAGACAGGAGGATCTGAGGTTTAAGGACAGCCTCAGCAACATAGCAACACCCTCAGCAACCTAGTGATACCCTGTTTCAAAGAAAAAAAAATATATATATATAAAATAAAATCGGGCAGGGGGTGTAGCTCAGAGGTAGAATACCCCTGGGTTCAATCCCCAGTATCACAAAAAAAGAAAAAAAAAAAGCCGGGCGTGGTGGTGCACGCTTGTAATCCCAGTACTTGGGAGCTGAGACAGGAGGATCGCAGATTCAAAGCCAGCCTTGGCAACTTAGCGAGGCTCTCAGCAACCTAGTGAGACCCTGTTTCCAAATAAGATATAAAATCAGGCTGGGGGTGTAGCTTGGAGATAGAATGCCCAAAACCTCACATATTCTCTATCCTTCTTCTTTTTCTTTGAGGACTTACCACCAACATCACATTTTTGAAAAACTTTTGTTTGTTGCTAAGCACCCCTACTAGACATTAAGCTGTCCACAGGACACCCATGAAGAAACAAAGCCCAGTTCTTCTCAAATACCTCTTTTGAAAAGTGGGGACACCAGCGCCCATCTGATGGAGTCGTCATGGTCGTGTGAGAAATGTCTGACTCAGAGCTGGGCCTGGGGAGGTGCTTGTGGAGTGTGTGTTGAGGGTCTCTTCCCAGCGTCCTCGCAGGAAGGCAGGAAGAAGAGCTTTGTGCCCAAGCCTGTGGATGTCCACCCCTTGGACTCCTGTGGCCACTGTTGGGGAGGGGCCTTGAACACAGAGGTCTATAGAGGGGAACAGGGAAGATCTGCATCCTAGCCTGGACAACTGGGTGAGTTTGAGCCAATAGCTCCTCCCTCTTGGACCTCAGCCGCCCTGTCTCTGTAATGGGGAGGTGGGCCAGAAATGCTCCAAGGGAGGCTGAGATGGGAGGATTGCAGCTTTGAAACCAGCACACATAATTTAGCAAGACCCTGTTTCAAAATAAAAAATGAGGCTGGGGGTGTAGCTCAAAGGTAGACCATCCTTGGACTCAATCCCCAGTACCATAAAAAAGAAAAAAAAAAAGCCGGGTGTGGTGGCGCATGCTTATAATCCCAGTATTTGGGAGGCTGAGACAGGAGGATCACAGGTTTGAAACCAGCCTCAGAAACTTAGCAAGACTCTGTTTCAAAATAAAAATAAACTAAAAATCGGGCTGGGGGTTTAGCTCAGAGGTAGAATGCCTCTGAGTTCAATCCCCAGTACCGCACACACACACACACACAAACACACAAAGATGAAATTAAGAAGAAAGAAGCCGGGCATGGTGGCACATGCTTGTAATCCCAGTACTTGGGAGGCTAAAACAGGAGGATCAGAGATTCAAAGCCAGCCTTAGCAATGTGGCAAGACTCTCAGCAACCTAGTGACACCCTGTTTCAAAGTAAAAAACAAAATGGAGCCGGGCGTGGTGACGCACACTTGTAATCCCAGTACTTGGGAGGCTAAGACCGGAGGATCCTGGTTCGCAGCCAGCCTCAGCTACTTAGTGAGACCCTCCGCAACTTAGTGAGACCCTGTTTCAAAATAAAGAATAAAAAATAGGGCTGGGGGTGTAGCCCGGAGGTAGAATGCCCCTGGGTTCAATCCCCAGTACCACAAAAAATAAATAAATGAATAAATAAATAAATGAATAAATAAATAAATAAAATGGGCTGGGAGTGTAGCTCAGAGGTAAAATGCCCCTGTGTTCAATCCCCAGTACTACCAAAAAAAAAAAAAAAAAAAAAAAA
>PVJS01027832.1:0-25960 GCA_004027185.1 Glis glis
AAAAAAAAAAAAAAAAAAAAAAAAAGAAGAAGAAGAAGAAGAAATAGGGTTGGGAGTGTAACTCGGAGGTAGAATGCCCCTGGGTTCAATCCCCAGCACCGAACAAAAAAAATACCCATCCATCTGATAACTTCCAGAAATATTAAGGAAATTTTTTTAATTCTATGAAGCAAATCCGTTATTCCAGTCTGTGAGGGTATCATTTAAAGCTCTAGAAAATAAAAGCAGCTTAATGAAACAGCACCCTTGGTGCTTAAAGTCATTAACAAATGTCTTTAAGTTGAAGAATTTCTACCCTTAACTATGAAGGAAGCTCTAGGTCTAGGGTCTAGGGGGGCACAGATGGGGAAGGGGAAATTTGAAACCAGCCTGTCATTCTCTATGTTCTGTGTGACAAGAAGCTGCCTTGGATGAACGGGATGCATCTGTTCATTGATTACATCCCCCATCAGGTGAGCAGGTCACCTTCCTCAATAACTTACCCCTGACTCAGTGATCTCAGATTGGTACAATTGTCCTGACATCTCAGGAACAGGCCTTTTATTGCTTTTCAGATCACTGGAATACATTGCTCAGGAGAAACAGGAAACTGTTTTTAAAAGGGACTGTTTTCTATCTCAAAATTCTTGCCCGTAAGCCAGGGGCCATGAATTGGCAGTCAGTGCTTTGCTTGGCTGTCAGAGGACTTGATTTTTGCTTTTAATCTGAATATCTTTGGTTCTGTTCCTTGGTTTCCACAGGCCCTATCACTCATTTCCCATTGTTTTTCTTTCATCCTCTTCACAGGTGTATTCTACCTGCCCAGCCCTTGTGAACATTTGTGGCTGAAATCGAGTTAAACTCTTATTTCTTCAACATGGTTTATGAGACAACATTTATACGGGAGCCTTTGCACTCCTTGCTCATAGCCCACCTCAGTGCTGACCCTACAATATTTTTGCACAGTGGAACTGTAGACTTTATAGGTCATATAAGGTCTTTATGGCATATTCTTCTTCTTTCCCGATTCCTTTTCTTTTTCTTCTTATTCTCTTCCTCTCCTTGTATTCATTTTTATAACCTTTAAGAATGTAAAAGTTAAGCTGGGCGTGGTGGCGCACGCTTGTAATCCCAGTACTTTGGGAGGCGGAGACCGGAGGATCCGGGTTCGCAGCCAGCCTCAGCTCTCTCTCTCTCTCTCTTTCTCTCTCTCTCTCTCTACTTAGTGAGGCCCTCCACAACTTCGTGAGACCCGGTTTCAAAATAAAGTATAAAAAATAGGGCCAGGGGTGTAACGCGGAGGTAGAACGCCCCTGGGTTCAATCCCCAGCACCACAGAAAAAAAAAAGAATGTTAAAATTATTCTTAGCATGCAAGCCATACAAAAACAGGCCGAGAGGCAGATTCGCACAGCCACATTGGCTGTAGTTTGCCGACTACTGATATAGAAGAATAAAAGTGGGGAAGATGCTCAAATTTGTATTTTTTAAAAATTGGGAGGGGGTAAAATACAATACCTCTGACCATTTTTATTTGAGTATCAATGCACAGAACATGAATTAAAGTTACCTACAGATTTTTAATACAAGGAAATAAAATGGATAACTAAGACTCTATAAACCAGGTGCGCGTATGCAATATGATCATGTAAGGAGGATGCCTCATCTGAAAGGAAGAGAGCTGTAAGAAGTGGAGGTGTATGCAGACACCAAGAAGATGCATCCTCCTGTGTGGACAGAAGGCCGATGCGATGTAACTTTGCCTGGCCAAATCCTTACTCCACCACTGAGTGGCTGAGTCAGTGGAACCCGAGCTGGGCTTCAGGCTCCACATCTGTAAAATGGCAGTAATAATGGTAACCCAATTCATACTGCTGCCGTGAAGACGTAAGTGAATAAATAGACTTAAAATGCTTAAACCCTGGCACATGGTGAATGTTCTATAACTATTACAATTACTTTTGATTGCTATGATGATTACTTTTGTCTTACTGCAAAATCAGAGAAAGGAAATAGGTGGTTCCTTCATGGGAGATCATACTGTAGAAGATGTGGAGGCGATGCGGGGATAGATCCTTTATTCTGTGTAACAGATAATATATATTATATGCCAAGTTCATGACCATGACAGCTTCATGGCTCAGAGACAGAGGAGGTGAGTGGGGCAGAGGTGCTGTGGACTTCAGCCTGTCCTCAGCCACATGTAAGTGGGCATTGCTTCCTTCCCTTCCAGCTTTCCTCATTTGCCTAAAATTGAAGATTCAAGTATCCTGCCTCGGGTAAAGCAGAGCAGAGAAAGGAAAGCAGCAAATGCTTCCCAGTTGAATTTCTTTTAGGGCCCTTGACTGATTTCCCCGGGAATGAATTGATTACCCTAGGAATACGGGCTCATGCATAACGGTATCATTTTTATTCATGCTAGTGCCAACTCTTCCATTAATTTGCAATTTGAGTAAGTCACATGGCATTTATGATCCTCCACTTCCTCACCAATAAAATAGGAGTAATAGCAACACTTCCCCATCTGGGCCGAAAGCAAAAATTTAAAGAAGAATTAGAAAGCACTCTACAAGCACAAGTGCTTTGTAAATATTTAATACTTAGTAGTTGAGGTAAATGTCAGGAGGGTGTGGAACCCACCATTAGTCTTTTTGTTATGACAGCTCTTTAGATGTGTTTAATGCCCCAATCCAAACACTGGGGGCCCTGAACTTTTCTGACCCATTCTCCTTTTCTTAGTTTTCTTCTTGCACTATGTCTAAATGTTTCCCATCCAAAATCAAGTAACAGTTCATTCTAATTCCTCTGTGAAAGGTGATTTTAGTTCATTTGGATCCCAATGTTCTGTGATCCACCTCGTGTTTCTAAATGCTTGAACGGGAAAAGTTGAGCTTCCTGGGAAATTCCCTTTTTAGACAAAAGCACCCCTTTGTGTTTGAGCTGGACTGAACTGCTTTTGTCCCAGCGCAGCCCTATTGTTGGAAGTCCTCTCTTCTTGTCGGGTCAGCTTATTTCTTCAGATTGTGTCAAGTGGTTTCCTTTCAACATCATAGCCCTACTGGGTGCTTCTAACTAACCAGATTCTGCACTTGCTACCAGGAGCAAGGTTTGCCAATTGATAGGAGGGGTGCAGGTAAATGGGGTATAGAAAAATAGGCAAAAAGGAGATTACAAATATCTTTAAATAATGCATGGGGCTTTCTCCAGGTTAATTCTGTTCTTTCTCTTGAAATTTGAAGAGTTTTTCAGTAAACACTTACCTGGACATAGTTTCAGAGTGCCGATTTGCCACCCTCTTGGAGAGCATTGGCTCCCATCATGCATTGCTATGTCCTTCTCACACCCAACTCAACTGCCAAGCAGAACAATTCTTATGAACAGTGATTTGCTTTGTAGTTTTAGTTTGTTCCTAAATTGCAGAAGTGGTTGATGAATGAAGTCTTTAGTGACTTTTTATTGGAGTAGAACAAACAATAAATTCTGGAATTCTTGCATCTGTCATGTGTTTGGTGAAAATAAATGAATGAATGAATACCATGCCATTTTTGCTTAAAAAGAAATAAATAATTTATAATAGTGATGTGGTTATCTGAGGCTGGCTTATATTTGTATTGAGCTTTGCAATTTGTGTTGGACTTTTGAGTACATTATCATCTTTAGAGTACTGTTCCTGAGGCTTTGGGTTAATGATGTCCTGTGACAGTTTTAGAGGACAGGGGTAGAGTTAGTGATGGGGAGTCATATGGAGGAACATTTCTATTACATTAAGAAGGAATGAAAAAAGGAAAGGCTAGATAAAGAGAGGAGAGGAGGGAAGAAGTCAGTCACTCAGCTTCAAAGACTTTCCATATCTAAAAGATGACTTGCTTTCCTTTTCTAAATAATGAAGATAATAATAATCTTTATCTTATCTTTCTCATAATGTCATGGATCACCTCCAGTCGACTCTACATAAAACTAGTACTTTGTCCTAAAAATACTTTAGATGTTCTTGAGGGTATGACTGCTTATATTATTATAATTCATGAGAAGTTGGTGTTTTGTTCTGTTTGGGCTACTATAACAAAATACCACAAACTGATTGGCTTATAACCAATAGGAATTCATTTCTCACAATTCTGGAGGTTGGAAAGTCCAAGATCAAGCTGTGAGGGCTTGCATTCTAGTTCGTAGACGGTGCCTGCCTTTCTGTTGTATCCTCACATAGCAAAAAGGGTAAGGAATCTATGGCCTCTTGTATAAGGCATTAATCCCATTCATGAGGGCTCTATGCCATCACCTTGGAAGTTAGGATCTCAACATATAAATATGGAGGGACGCAGACATTCAGTTGGCCCACCTACTTGTTTCTTTCACTGGCCTACTGGACTATAAAAGTTCCCACTGTTGGAGGGCCACACAGTACAGTGTTTATTGACACATCAATTGGATTGTGTTAGTCACATATGTGATACGTTCTCTGGAGACCTAGTGAGGATGAAAAATGTGATTACACATGATGTATAAGTGAGAAAAGTTCTGTGTAGGGGTAAGAAGGAGGAGATGAGGGCTGCATTGCAGGGGAGGTAGAGAGCAGGCCAAAGCCAGACTTCCTGAAGACAGCCTCCAGCACACTGGCCCTGCATCTGCCCTCAGCCACAGAGGTCAACAGCTTCTCTGTTCCCCTGTGTGACTTCTGAACTCTAATATCCCCCACATCTCTGGATATTGCTTGTTTAGGTCTGTCTGAGTTTGTGTTTGGTTTTTATTTCTTCTGTCAAACATTTTGCTAGTTTATAGGGTATAATGTCAGGTTTGGACACAAATTGCTTTTCCTTCCTTTCTTAGAAAGTGCTAGTTGAAGGAATACACATGACACAACTCATGAGCTTTGTTTAAACTGAAAACAAATGTCTAGCCAACTGTCAATTCTTTGGTGCTTCATAGTTGACAAAGTATTTTTTCAGTTTTTCTATTATTTATTTAAATCCTTCACTCTGGGATGTGGGCATCCACAGTATTGGGGGGGGATGAAGGTACTAATACATAAATAACAATCGTCACAAGATTGAAGAGATTAAATCAGGCAAGATTTGTAAAGGACTTTGCATGGATCCTGTCATATAGAACACTCATTTCTAACTCCTATATTTTATGGATCAAGAAACAAATTCAGAGGATGTGATATAGTCCAGGTCACAGGACAAGTTGAAAGTGGAACTCAGACTATGCTAACATGTTGATGAGCAAACTACTTGATACTTAAAAGTTTAAAAATTCTATATTACAAACTACTGGGGGAAGAGAGATTTTAAAATGTTGATGGGTTAAGACACAGGTGAAAGATAATGAATACCTCACCCAGGTGTGATTAGGTATGCCTGTGTAATCAAAAGGGCGGATGGGAATGGAATGAATTTAATTTTGCTCCAGCTTCCAGCTCTAAGGCTTTAGTGTTTTAGTCCTGCTTTTGCATATTAATGGATGGTTGGCAATCCTTGGGGAGCCCAGGGTGAGGGAGAAGTTCTCTGTAATAAACCCAAGCTGTTGCAGTTGAAGGTATTCATGAAGGCTTTTTATACCAATTTTGTTTCTTGACCTCCCAGCATACATCATGGAAATGTTATTTCTAGCAACAGAAATTTTGGTATTGAATAAAACCAGCTCTGGGTAGAAATTGGAGGTAAGCAGGTTCATATTCATTGTCTCCCAGCTTTTCTTTATGGCCCCCTACTATACTTTTAGTTGTTTTTTTTAATTATTTTATTAGTGTATTGCAATTATACATCACAGTGTGATTCAATGTGATAAAAACATACATGTATCTTCTCTGACATCTACCTGTTACAAAGCCTTGCGGTTATCTATGATCTTTTAGAATATCTATCAGCTTTTGTTCTGGGCCTTAGCTCTTATATCTCCAATTCCCTACAATTCACCAGTCAAGGGCTACCTTTGGAAGTACACAGTGACCAATATCAGCTATTGGGGAAAGACTGTGAACCCCCTCTGGGACTGCTTCATCCCGCCTCTTCCTGTCTCCTGTCACTTCTTTCTCCTTCTAAGAAAATGCCAGAATGACATTTGTTCCCTTGTATGTTTGTTTACTGTGGCTTCCATAACAAAATGCCACAGACAGAACGGTTTAAACAACAGAAGTTAATTGTCTGTGGGTCTGAAAGCTGCAAGCCCAAGATCAAGGTGTTGGGAGGTTTGGTTTCTCTTGAGGCCTGCCACCTTGGTTGCAGATGGTGGCCTTCCCCATACGTCTTCACATCGTCTTTCTTTGGGCACATATCTCCTTAATGTCTATGTCCTAATATCCTCTGGTTTTAAGAACACAAAACACATAGATTAGGGCCTACCCTGACGGCCTTAGTTTAACTTAATCACCTCTTTAAAGGCTGCAAAACTTTGTGATGTACTGGAAGTAGAGCTTCAACATGTAATTTTTTAGGAGGACACGATTCTGCTGTAACACCTTGTCAGCTGTTAAATCTTCGTGCCTGGCTTCCTTGTTTCCTACTCCTTTGGTGCTGTGATTCCCATTCTTCTGGCCTTGCCTGCTGGCTCCAGGGGTTGCCTCATGGAGGTCCCTTGTCTTGTCCTGTGAGCCCCACCCCTATGATCCTGCACATGTTTGCTGACTTCCAAGCTGACTCTGTGGTTTGTGGAGAATTTGCAGCTCTAACATAAGCCGTCACCTGGCCACAGCTGGTGACTGGGGCTATGACATTCACAGCTGGTGACTAGGGCTATGACACTCTTCCACCAAACAAGACACAAAATGGACAGACCTGTGTTCCCTTTCTTAAGCGCCTCTAAGTAATTTGACTGCTCCCCCGACTCACTCTTCCTAATGCATATACGCTCCGTCTGAGAATGTCACAGGTTCTCTGATGGGCTGGATTCAAACACAATTGGGATATGTTCAGCCCCAAAGCTTCCCTATCAACCTACAGCCAGTCATCCTTTAACCGTCTGGAAACTCTCAGAAATCTCCATGCTATGGGGTTCTTGTCTCCCCGAGATGTCCAAGAGAATTAGAAGGCAACTATGGTTCAGCCTCATGCTGGCCATGTGGTCCGAATGGCCAAATCACGCTCTCTTGTTGGAAGTTCCAACAATCTATGTGCATGCTTCTTGACTTCATAAGGGGTCATCGCTCGGGCTCTGGGGTGAATCCTAGTTTGAACCCTAGAGTTCCCATCCACTTGTTTGATCATACAGGAACATTATTTCTCATAGATCTCAGCTTCTTCATCTATAAAGTGATCATAAGAGTAACTACTTCTCATGTCACAGGCATTAGACAAAGTGACATAAAGCCTTGCTATGTTCTTATTGAGTACTTACATAGCAGGTACTCAATAAGTACTAGCTTTCATGACCATTATGCAAATACAATTTGGAGGCAGACATCAGCTTAGGTTATAAGCTACCCTCCTCTTTTAATGCTCCTGTTATTAGGATCCAAAAATATTTATTGAATATCTCTTATATTCTCACCATTGTGCTAAGTTCTTTAATTTGTTGATCTTACTTAATTCTTCTCAGTAAGCCTTGAGGTTGGTAATAGTACTAACAGAACTTTACAACACTGGGACTACAGCCTTAAACAAAGCAGATACTGTACCTTCCTGCCAAAACTTATGGTACAGTGAAAGTCAGATGTTAAACTAGTAATTATAATAAAGTAATTATACTGGCCTGTTCCTCCTCCAGGCAATGCCTACTTCATACTGATTATTGGATCCTAGAATTTAAGCAGAGTTTTCCTGACTATTGCTAAATGCTATGTGTTGTGACATTATATCACCAACCTCTTGTATCCTTTAGGGTACAAGATTCTCTTATCAATAAGACTCCTGAAAATTTAGAGATAGAAGGGAATGGAAAGGATATGGTTGTTTGTATTTTTTAGGTTCGAGGTAATTATTTGTAATTAACTAGTAAGCAAAACCCATGCTCTATTCCTTCATTCAGAAGCAACCAAAGAGTTGGAAATCCCAGGCAGTATCCTTATGGAAGGCAGATGAAGCAAGAGAAACTGTATTAGGTCAGATAAATAGAAGTTTTAAAAAACCTATTGCCTAGAGATCCAGAATCACTGAGCCTGGGTCCTGCAACTCCACAGAGCAGTGTAATGGACACAACCCATGTCTTACAGAGGAGATGATATCGGGTAAGCATACCTTTTGGGATCCTCCATTAACAACCACAGCCAGGCTTTAAACACTAACGGACATTCTTATCCATGCAGTGTGATTCTTTGGGTAATAGAACTCACCCAGAACAGGAAAATAGCAGGATACATGATGATTCTGAAATAAATTTTTATTTATTTATTTATTTATTTATTTATTTATTTATTTATTTCTGTGAGTGTTCCTCAGGGAGGCAACTGGTCTACCTCATACTTTGTGAACATGTGATTTTTCTCCATGTCCGGGCCTATTAGATAAAATTAACACCTCCATCACTCCTATGATGTTCGCCACATGTACTGGCAATTCTGGATTCTGCATAATAGCTACAGTTCTAATGAACAAGCTCTTACTAATACTGCTCCTTGCGACAGGTGTGTTGTAACCTAACGTGGAAACTCCTTAAGGCACAGGCAGACTGAGTTGACTTGTGCCTGACATGTCTACTGCCATGCCCTTCCAATGGGTGACCTGCAAGTGTCTCCAAGAGATGTTTGCATGCTGCTTATTCCAAGGATATTCTTTTGTTCAAAATGGAAGCAGTGAACTCTGAACAGAATTTAATTGTGTAATGATCTGAAGAAGAGAAGAAATACCTTTTTTTGTGTGTGTGTGGTACCGGGGATTGAACGCAGGGGCGTTCTACCTCCGCGCTACACCCCAAAGTACTGGGATTACAAGCGTGCGCCACCACGCCCAGCTAGAAGAAATACCTTTGATGCTCAAGAACCTGTAATCCCTGTACCTGGGAGGCTGAGATAGGAGGATCACAGGTTTGAAGCCAGCCCCAAGCAACTTAGTGAGGCTCTCAGCAACTTAGTGAGAACCTGTTTCCAAATAAAAAATAAAATAGAGCTGGGGTTGTAGCTCGGGAGGTCGAATGCTCCTGGGTTCAATCCCTAGCAACACACACACACGCGCGCACGCGTGCACACACACACACACACACACACACACACACACACACACACAAATAACCCTGAACCCACATCCTCAGAACAAGGCTTCTGTTTTTCTTCTTAAACACAAAGAATAACAGGGAAAGCTGACTTTTCCAAGTGAGATCTGCTAGAGACAGCTAACACACTCACACAATTTCAGATGCCTTCGTTTTCGTTTTTTAATCGACTGTAATTGCTGTCTTCCTCTCAGTGGTTCAAGGTTGCAGAACTGAGTAGAGTTAACATACTGGTGGTAGGAAAGCATTTGATAACCAAAGGAGAATTGAAAAAAAGGAGCTGATTTACCCACAAGTCATATCAGCTCTTTGAAGAAAGGAACACAGCCGCTGTGCCCTATTAAAAGTGTCAGTAATAAAACTCTCTGCGAAGATTCTGAGCTTTCTAACTTTTAATTTTCATACCCTCATGGAGAGATACACATCTTGAAAAGAGCCAAATTGCTTCCTAGCGCTGTCAAAGGAAGCTCCAGTCTTGAAACACTGCTTGTTGCTTATACAGTCCCCCATTTTCATGAAATAAAAATCCCCATACCAGTCCTCTTTGCAGAAATTATATTGCACTGGGGAATGCTGAGTGTTTTCAGTTGAAGTTCGCTTTAGAGGAAGTTAAAAATTAAATAAGTCATATTCATAACCCAGAATTAACCCCATGGTACTTAGCAGCAGCTGGGGTGCTGGATAACAGAAGAGAGTTCTACCCCAGGCAGCTGCAGGTTCGGCTCCTCCTTCTGGGTCTGGAACTTGCTCCCTGAGTGATTCAGGGCCAGTCTCCTCTCAGTGGGCCCCAGTTTCCTGCCCTGCTCCATGACAGGAGCCTCACATTTGCACGATCACCTAGGTCCTTAAATGTACTGACATCCTGTGACTCTTGGTAGGTCAAGAGAGCCAACCTTTTCTAATGAAATACTAAGCAACCAGGACTAGTCATCTCAGAACTTGTCTTTTCTAAATCTCATCCATCAAGGCTTTCATAACTGACCCAGAGAGAAGATATTAGTCCTGTAGATAGATACTATTTCTAATGTTCTGCAGTTGACCATCTATTACTCCCTCTGGGTCTGAAAATAAGGAGTAACTTCCCCTTGTTATGGAATACATGTGGCTTCTGTATAGTGTGGTTGTGTAGCTTAACTTGTGGGAGGAAAAAAAGAGAGCTAAGCATTCTTTTTTTCTTTCTTTCTTCCCTTGAGCAAACTAAAATAGGCAGGGTATAATTTAACTTGGATTTATAAAACTGTAATTGGTTCATTTAGCTGAAAATACCTGTACTTTTTCTTCTTAGCTATTATTTACTAAGGCACCCCATGGCAGGCACTGTGCTAAGTTCTCTCTCTCTCTCTCTCTCTCTCTCTCTCTCTCTCTCAATATACTATTTAAAATCATTGAATCACTATGAAAGAGAGGTGTTATTATTCCTGCTTCACAGAAGATAAAATCGAAGTACAAAGATATTAAGGAACTTGCTTAGGGTTACTCAACTAGTAACCCTGGAACTGAGATCCCAGTTTATCCCAGTGGTGCTGACATACCATGTAATGTACTGAAGGAACATACATAGGAGTGATGTCTCCATTTGTAAAAGAGTTTGTTGTAAAACTAAACTCATTTTGAGGTCCTTTTTACGGTCACCACTTGAATATTTACAATCCATTAAAACAGTCCCTGGGACATAGTAGGAACTCAGTTTGGTTGAACAGATAGTTGGATTTATGAAAAGGGGATTTCTATATGGGCTATTGCGATGGGGTTATTGATAGGATTGATTTATTGTATGTTAAGTTGAGATTTCTTTTGCAGGATCCAAGTTTGCATGTTAACCTGATGTCATAACCAGTTGGCACAGTGGCTACCAGGGCCACTGATGTTCAGAGTCCTGGGGCATTGACCCACACTCTCTGTTAAAATTATGTTACTGGAAGCCAGACACAATGGCACACATCTGTAATCCCAGCTCCTCGGGAGGCTGAGGCAGATGAATCAGAAGTTCAAGGCCAGGCTGGGCAATTCACTGAGGGTCTGACTCAAAATAAAACATAAAGGTGGGAGTATAGCTCAGTGGTCGAGCACTCCTGGGTTCAATCTCCAGTTTTGGGTGGGGGTGGGGGAGAACAATTGGATACCAAATTTCACTTTAGACATGTTTTTTCAATAAGGCCACTGTTCTATGAAGCCGATAATAAATTGGGTATGGTCCCTGTCCTGCTCCTTCAGCCTGCTCTGAGAGCAATAGGACTTTCATTGTGGGGCTCTTTGATAAGCATAGATTCATGAAAGCATAGCATAGAGCTATTAATCATAATTGATAGTAATTATAAGTATAGCTGCATAGGGAAACATTCTAAAATTAATTTCGAATAATTAAGGCATGCCTGGACTACATAATTCAATAAGTACCCAAGGTTTCACCCCAGCCCTTACTCTCATTCACCTCATTCCCCACCCAGAACCAACCACAATGACCAATCTCTTCCGGGATATTCTACAGATATTCTAGACATCTAGGAGCACTTCTTTTCTTTTTGTACTATGCATTCTTTTCTTTTTGTGCTAACAGCAACATACAATAAGATTTTCTGAAAAACATACTTAACACATTGGGATCAGTTAATAAATATTTTGTTTAGCAAATTAATTCACAAAGGCAGCAGGCAAGAGGGAGAGGATGGAAGGAGACATATGTGCATGGTTATACCACCCCACAGTAAAGCTCAGAAAGATTTGCCCTGGAAGCCAGGCCTTTAATATCTTCTAATTCCTCTGTACTGCAACTGGAAGCTAGATGGTGTAGCAGAAAGATCATGGGGCTGGGAATGAAATTCACACAGAATTTGTTAGACATTTATTGGCCCAGCCATTAGCAAACAGAATTCTCATAGAAAACATGTGATCAAATTAAACACTCATAGCAACCCTCCAGGGTAGCTGCTATTATTACCATTATTTTAAGACTGAAAATTGAGCAGGAAAGTAAAATCTTTCTCCCATTTAAATGACCCCTCAGGTAAATGGACTTGAGCTGCCAGACATTAATGTACCTGCTCCTGATACTCTTCATCTGTCTCTTGTCTGGATCAGATGAATTTATTCTCTGTAGATATAAGCCTTGGACACCACACAAAAGAGATGAACTTATTCTCACATCTGCCTCATTCTGGCACACAGCCCTAAAGCTTTATGCAACTTTTTCCAGGTTTTTAATTTATTATAACTACAAATAACAAGACGAGGCAGACCTCTATCCCACACATCAGAGATCCCACGTCACTCTTCACTGTGTTGGCCAACAGCTAAGTTTTTACTGAGATCCATTTTCTGACCTCTCCTACTCCTGTCTCCCAGCCGGCTATCCAGGAGAAGCTCCAGGCTTTCCATCTCTGAATCACAGCAGGCTTCCCACGATTCCTGCAGTGTAATGCAAAAAGAAAGGGAGAAAAGTGTTGACTGAGAATTCTGGCAAACATTATTTAAGCTGAAGAGGAGCGCTGCAGATTGACTATTAGACCATTAGCGCTGGTAATGCCAGGGATGCTATCTTGTCAGCATTCCAGTTTCAGACTTTTATGACTGTTTAATTACCAACGCTATCTCTCCCACACTGCCAGGATGTGCCTCTTCAAGATCCTACTAGAAGTTCAATGCCAATTACGCCAGCTACGTACACTTCCTATGTTGTAGACATCTAATAGCTTTCTTCATTCCACAGCACTGGCAGAAATAGTCCAGATAATGGCTGTGATCTTCCCTTTTAAAATTCACGTTTTTATTCTTATGTGCCAAGAAAAAATTGGATAGAACCCTTTTCTTTCTTCTGAAGAGTGATCTTCCTTGTATCAATTATTAAAACGGCTCAATTTCAAAATGTCTCCCTGTATCATAATGTTATCTGAAATTCATTCATAAGTTTATTCAGATATTTAATAACCAAATTATATATTTGATTTTCATGCCCTATGATGAGTTTAATCCACAGAGAGGGTTTTTATCAAGAAAATAGCTTTGCTGCAGAAATAGGTGGTTCTTATATTTTATAATACAACAAATAGAATCCTTATAAAAAAAGAATTATACTTCCGATCAACAACATCTCTGAAGATGTCTAGGAAATTAGAGCAGAGAAGATAATATGAGTGCTAAAATAATATTCAGGTTTTTAAATGATAGTTAATCATTTCTTAGAAATGTAGGTGTTCAAAAATAGACTTTGAAACTGAATGAAGACAGAGTTCTTAAACAAAAGTGTGCAAAATAATTTTGCTTCTATTGCACCAGTAAGCAGGGACAACTTTAGTTCCCATTAAAACATGGTGGAAAGAGAAACCCTTATCAATGTGGAAAGAGAGAGAAATAGTAATTTCACCATATCGAGCCCTGAACCCTCAGGATTCCTCTCACAGGGTCAGATCGAACAGATTGTTTTATCACAAGTCAAAAGGGATGATGTTTTATAAACCAATATATTACCAGTGTTAATGGTAATTAACAACTGCATAGATTTTGTTATTAATATCGAGGAATTTTTTTTGAGGTACTGGGGATTAAATCCAGGGGCATTTTACTTCCAAGCTACACCCCTGGCCCTATTTTTCATACTTTATTTTCACTTTCTCCATACCCAAAGTTGCTCACCCTCTTTTAGAATCCTCCATATTTCTCTTGCGTTCTTTGTTCTTCTATGTTGTGGTGAATAATTACCATTCCCTCATGTCTTCATTCGTCCCACAAATAATTTTTCTTTTTTTGGCGGTACTGGGGATGGAACCCAGGGGCATTCTACCTTTGAGCTACACACTCAGCCCTATTTTTTATTCTTTATTTTGAAACAGGGTCTCACTAAGTTGTGGAGGGCCTCACTAAGTAGCTGAGGTTGGCTGCGAACCCGAACCCTCCGGTCTCAGCCTCCCAAGTACTGGGATTACAAACGTGCACCACCACGCCCAAGGAATTTTTACATGGCGATTTTTAGGGAAGCCTCTGCTGCCTGGGATGATGAAATAGCTGCCTTAAGGTGAGAAGACAGTGTCTTAAGTTTCCTTCTAGGCCTATAGCATTACGATGAGTACTATTGTAGACCATTTCCACCAGTATAACATCTGTTCTTTCTCTGCTGTGGCTACTGCTGCCATCATCTTGATTTCTTCAATCCTTTATTTTAGTTTGAGTTCCCCTAAAAGCAGAGTTTGTCTGAGAAGAGGACCTAGAAGCAGCTAGTTTATTTGGGAGGCAATCTCAAGAAGCGGAAGGAGGGGAAGAGACTGATACAGGGAAGGACAAGTCCGTAACGACTGTAACATTAAGCTGGCTACTACTGTGAGCAGCTGGGGCTGGATCTTGTTGGGGACCCCTGGAGGAGTTGTTTAGTGTGCACCTAGAGTAACCCAATAGGTTTGAAGGCTGTAGAGTCAGCACTGACTCCTCACCTCCCCCCTGTGCCCTCTCTGCCTCTCTCATCCCAGCCTCCCATTAACTCCTGTGTGCCTGGATGAGTGCGTTCTGCAGATTTGGAGAAAGTGGGAGGCAGAGGAGCTAGAGAGCCTCAAGATGAGAAGCTCTTGGGCCCGAAGGAGCTGGCCACCACAGCTGCAGCCCAAGTCAGATGTGGTTGAAGTTGCAAGGGGTGGAAGAAGAACTGTAGCATGGATATCCTTACTCTCCTTGTTCTCCTCCCTTCCTTCCTTCCCAGCCTGCTCACTAGGGCTCCAGCTCTACCCTGCGCTCCTCATCCATAGACTTCGAGGTCCCTCACTGGCTCCCTACTTTCCTTTCCATTCCCCTCCATCTCCCCACTACAGCTGTGAGATGCCATCACCTGCCTTTCTCCATCACTGGTTAATATCATCCTTGCTTAGAGGCCTCATCGTTCTTATCTGCTTTCCATTCCATCAAAACGACAAGGAGTGGTTCCCAACACTTCAGATCTCACCTTGGGTTAGAGATCGGGAAGCTAATTTGCAGCTGTCTCTTTAAAACCTGGTGTTTCTCTCCCATCACATTACTCAAATCTCTTCCCCACTCCATGTTCCCTAGAAGGGAATCTCACCTAAAAATAGCTTTCAGAGTTTGAAAGGTGGAATGCAGCGTGGGTTGAAGAGCTCAGCTCGACGTGCCTGTGTGGAGGGAACTTTATTCTGAGAGTTGCTGGAGATGTATACCCCTGCCTGGCAGGTGACACGAGATGATGGGACTCTCTGTTCTATAGCAGTGAAGGCATGGAAGAGAGCTAATTAAAGCAGGCAGGCCTGGGCCCACAGCTGTCACTCACCTAAAAGCCTGAACCTTGGCAGGTTGTACAAGAACTCTGGCCATACCACCCACACATTATTTAGGGGCCCTGAAGCAGGGCTCCTTTGCAAGGTACCAAGGCTGAACCTAAAGCCAAAAGGTTGATAGCTCTCCAAAGCCTTTTGCTTTCTGTTGTCATTCATGGACTTCTTTTCTAGCTTCAAGGGCCAAAAGATCTTGGGAGAGCCTGAATCTCTTTCCTTTATGGTGAATGAACACAACTTCAGACCCTGTATCTCTAACTCCATCAAGAATGCCTTTTTTGAGTTCATCCATGCTTCTCCATGAATGACAGAAGAGATGTAATACTAATTTATCTGTTTACAATGTCTTCTACCTTTCCCCCTGGACTGGAAGCACCCTGTGAAAGGAGACATTTCCTAGTAATAATAATAGCTGCCACTGACTAGATATTTAGTATGTGCTAAGCATGGTACTAGGGCTCTGTGTTCATCTGTTATCCATTACTATAACAAAATACATGAGATAGTAGACTTAAAAAGAGAAAAGGTTTGTTTTGGCTCACAGTTTTGGAGGTTCCAGTGCATGATCAGTTGACAAGGCAGCACGCTATGGTGGGAGCTTGTGGTGGAGCAAAGCCACTCACTAATGGCCAGGAAGCAAAAGAGTGAAGAGGAGGCCATATTCCCATAATCCCCTTCAAGGACATGCTCCTAATGACCTAAAGACCTCCTGCTAGACCTTACCTCTCAAAGGTTCCACCACCTCCCAATATCGCCAACCTGGGGACCAAGTCTTTAACACATGGACCTTTAGGTGCATCACATCAGAACTGTAGGAGCTCCAAGCATACTTGATTTTCCTTATGGTTATCTTGCTGAGAAGGTATTAGTATCTTCATTTTGTAGGTGAGAAAATTTGAGGTTGAGAGAGGTCAAATATGTCCAGAAATATACAACTTTGAGGGAAAGAATTAGAACTTAGGCCCATTGCCTATATATCTAAGCCAGTGCACATATCATGGTGAAAAATAACTTTGGTTCAAAGTAACTTTGAGACCATTAGTTTAGATAAAGTTGGGTAATGACCTCAAATTCCTTTCCTATCTGATTATTTTATTCCAACATTTATTCCAACTGTATGAGAGAAATGGTATTTTAATGTGCAAGAATGTTCATGGTGTTCTGTTGTTGATAAAGTATATATACATATGTGTATATATACATACATGTATACACACACACACACACACACACACACACACACACCTCCATATTGATGAATTCTACATTCATGGATTCAATAAACCATGGATTGAAAATATTTTAAAAATTGTTTCTATATTGGACATATACAGAAATTTTTGTCATTATTCCCTAAATAATGCAGTAACAACTATTTACATAGAATTCACACTGTATTAGGTATTATAAGTAATCTAGAGATCACTCAAAGTATAATGGAGGATGCACATAGGTTATATGGAAATATGACACCACTTTATATGAGGAACTTGAACATCTGTAGATATAGATCTTCAAACCAATCCCCCCATATACCAAGGAACAGCTGCATATATTTAAAATAGTATGTTGTATGCAATTGATAGGAACATACTTCAGTTATTTAGCAACAACATAACACCATGCATATGCTTACATATTAAAATACCATTTATCTGATACAGTTTAAATAAATGTAGGGATAAAATAATCAGATTAGGAAGGAATTTTAAAGTCACCACCCAACTTCATCTAAGCGAGTGGTCTCATAGATATTTTTAACCATAACATTATTTCCAAAGAAATCTGTATAAAACATCATTGAGGAACATAACAAAAATGGCATTGGGTTATATTTATGTGAATTCATTTCATAAGTACAGCTTTGTCACACTCATTAAGAAGCCAGCCAATTATAGTAATAAGGCTGCTTCCATTAGACAACAATTTTTAATTGGAAAGTAGGGACAGCAGTTGAAGTTTTACATCAGTCTTGGCATCTTGTTTGTATTGCCTGGGATTGAAGTGGGAGGATCATGGTCCACACACATCAGCATATGCAAGTGGTCATTATTATTTAACAGGTGCCACTGCAATTGACTAAATATGTGCTGTAGGAGACGCTTAATTTCAAGGTCTATATAAAAAATGAATGAACCTGGGAGTAGCAGCCCCAACTTTGGCATTCCAATGTGTCAATGTTTTATGAAAGATGCATTTGTACACATGGGTGCCACTTTTTATTACCATCTTAAAAGTAGTCAAAAGTGAATTTTCATTAAAAACTGAAATCTTAACCAAACATTTCTATGATCCCTTAAACCATACTTTATAACAATCTAGGGTTCCATAATATCCTAGGTTTTTCTGGAATTTACTAGAAAATCAGTGATTTAGCTTCCCCCAAAAGTCTAACACATTTCTAGGAGCTGCAAAATAGTACGGCTACCCAAGGCTGCCTGAGGGATGGATACACCTAAGTATTTAAATCCCCTAATTATGGTTAGAAAATTCTTCCTCATGCCTGACGTAAGTCTCTTAAGCTGGTGCCTAAGCTTGGTGTAGTTTTTGGGAAATACTTGATGACTGATAGATTGAAGCTCCTGTGGAGGGGTAAGGTAATTGGTCCCCCTCATTCTCACCAAATAAATAGTTCATATTCTCCTACCCACTCCTGGCTTGGCATCATGATGACCATGATTAGAAAGCATCATTTTCTGATTATCCCAGTGTCCTGCCAAAGCAGTAATGACTTCTGTAAGTCACCATTTGGCACAAGATACTTGCAGAGTTTGGGTTTATGGAAGATACTGGTCAATGCCCTCCAAAGCACTTAAATGGATTTCTAATATATCTTGTTATAACTCAGGGTAGGATAGACTTGATTGTGGTGGGTCAAGCAGAAAGGAAAAGCCAGTAATTTGACCTGCTCACTTGAGCCAGTAATTGGGTACTCAATAGCTACTTGGGGAGTTAGATTCATTTGCAACAGACAGAAACAGGAAATGATAGACAGATCTGAGAACTAAGGCAAAGATCCATTTATAAGAATGGGGTCACAAGGTTAGAGTCAGACTTGATACTGACTGGCTATATATTATGCTGAGGGTGCTTACGTCTATCCTGTCTGGCCCATGTCAGGTTTGGGCGAGAACCAGGGAGGATGCTGGACCCTTAGGGGCCAAGTTGGGAGCAGTGGGGAAGGAGAGCTTCAGAGTTTGGGTGCGCCGACTGGTCTAATATGCGTAGCACTGGGCTATCCCCAAATCATACGGGAATTTGTCCCACAGTCATGACATAGCTGGGGCTGTCCAGACAGCAACCAGAAGGTGATTTCAGGTAGATAGTGACTCCTTCCCTGTCTTGCTGCTTGCCCTATTACCTTTCGCCACATTATTTATTGTATCATCTATCTCCAAGGGATTCGATGGTAGTCCAGATATCTAACAGAATTTAGCTATGCCCTAAGCTATGTAGTTGGTGAACTTTTTCATTAAAATATGTAATAATTTGAAGTTGTTTTATACATGGGAAGGCAAGAGCTTTTGGCTTTCTTATGTCTCCACTTCTTATGTTATTGGACTTTTGCTTGCAAGGAAGAATAAGGTTCAGGCACATCCCATGGTATAAGGAGTGATGAGAGAAAAGTCAAATTTGGGTGAGTAAGTGAGCTTAGTGAGTGTGAGTGTGGTGGGCACTAGGACCCCATATCAGCTGTACTCTTTCCCTGGCTCTCTCCTCCATCCTGGTTTGTGTTTCCTGGCATCACCTCCCAAATAAACCATCTGCACCCAACTCCTTGTCTTGGGTTCTATTTTGAGGGGAAGCCAAAGTAAGACAGTGAGCTCAACAATGAGACCCTCTTCTTCAACTGAATGTGTCCCAGCTTTTGAGGAGAGTCAGATGGCATTATGATGGATGGTAGGAACATCAGTCAGATTGGCCATCTCAGCCTGGGCAAATGATAGAGAGACTTGGCCTAGTCAGTTATCCAGGAGTGTTCCTGGAGCAGAGCACTTGTACAAGCCACAGGGAAGGAAGATTGGGGGAGGTAGATTGGGACCCAGCCATGGAGAACTTTGATATCAAGCTAATGAGTTACTTATCTATTCGATCCTTCTGCTGTTGAACAAATCTTTCTTTTACCCTGCTGCTTGCTTCTGTGGTGGTGAGAGAGTTGGGGTGTGAAGCAGATCCTCATCTAACCTTCATTGTACTTTAGTCACAGCTTCAAAGTCATTCTGGAATCATGAGGTCAAGGCACAGGACAGTATTCTTTCTTCTTTCCTTGTGTAGCATCGGCAATCTGTTGCCTTAGTGTTTATAACATTTAGAAATTCTAGGAAAGCACAGGGAGAAAAGTGCTGTACTTTGATTTTGTCCTGGTGGTTTTAATTCCTCTTAATGTCTTAATTGGTTCTAGTAACTGCAGAGTACTTCCTCCCTAGCCCCCTAGCACCATCACTTCCCACTGCCTCAGTCCCCATTAGTCTCATAAACAGTAGGCAAGGGTGTGGTCAGAACAGGCCCACTCCTAATATTTTCAGAGCTCAAGACATCAGAACAAATGGAGGTCTATCAGCTTTAGGTCTAAATAAGTAAATATTATCAATCACACTTGTAAACATTAAATAAAAATATATGAGGTCACTTTCTTTGCTGGGTCATACTGAGAATCCACAGATACCTTGGGTTCTACTCTAGAGCTGAATGGAGGGAGATCTGGTGGGAGACCAGGGGGAGAGGGACCCTGGCCTGAAGCCTGCCCCTCTCCTCCCTTCCCACCCCTGGCCCCATATGCACTGCAACACACGTTTCTTGCTCATGTGTGTGGATATCTAACTCTACACCAATTCTGTCCATTCCCTGCCCCAATAAACTTGTCCTACTGCCTCCTGGAGCCTAGAGGTTGGCACGCTGTGGCAAGATAACTCTCAGGAAGACAGGGAGGAAAGATGCTCACATGCCCTGGACATAGGCTTGGGGCCAATCAGAGGCCTGTGGCCAATCAGGTGATTCTGAGGTCCTTAAGGGGGATTCATGGGCTCCAACTGGGCATATCCCCTTGGCTGTCATCCCATGGAGAGGGGTGGTCCAGACAGAGCCCTCTGAGAGTGGAGGGGACAAAGGCCATACTTGCCTGGGCAAAAGGGCAGGACTGCTCATGGCTGATGAACAGGATGCAGCCATTACCTCTGTCCTTCCTCCCCAAGCCTGTCCTCGGCACTGTTGAAATACTCTCTTCTTTGAGACTCTTGAGGAAAGAGAGCTGTGTTTTCCATCTCATTTTTGTTTGCTCTAAGAATGCCCTGCAGATCCTCCCTTTAAAGGTGTGGAGATTGAATAAGCAGTGTCTGGCCCTGTGTCTGTGTCTGGAGCATCACAGTGGAAAGTCCCTCTTGACCCTGGCTCCCGTCCACCCCGCATTCCTGGCCATTTACCATCTGCTGGCGGGGGGACCCATCCAACAACACGAGTCAGCTGCGTGGCCTCCTGCCTGGCTTCTGCTGCAAGGCTGGAAACTTCCTCGTGAGGAAGAAGGGCAGCCTCCCTGGCTCTAGAAGCTTAGCATTATTTGATAACTGAGGATTTCCCTCCATTAAACTGAAATAATAGAGAACATGGTGGCAAAGTTGGAACAGAAAAGCAACTGATGAGCAGGAATTTTCTTCCATTCCCCAGCCTTGGAGTCGCCCAAGCATTCCTTTGGCTTGGGCTACCTCTCTACCAGGGCTCCATGTTTTAGCTCTCGGCTTGTGCAGTTGGAGAATAGTCTTAATATAGAGTGGGCTCATTTGACTGGGGTTCAATGGGCTGCATCCCAGGCTCTGTGCTAGCAGGTGATATTTCATATCATCAAGGCAGAACTGAAAGGAACATTAAACTGCATTTCCATTATCAGTGAGGTCCTTAGTGGCCTGAGGATCAGAATCATAGCATTCTAATCAGTCTGCCTAATGTTTTTCTGGGCAGCCTCCTACAGACCTATGATTAGCTTGCATAGGAAGCCTGAACCACCTTTCTTAGGGGAAAAAAGGGATCTATAAGAAGAGCTGAGCAGTGATGAACCAGGGAGAGATTTCGTGACAAGTTAAAGGACCTTGTACTATGAACAAAAGGTCACTTCTGGAGAACCTAAGGATTTCTACAGAGGGGTTTGTTTGAGTGTCCCCCAAAGTCTACTTCTCAAAGCCTTGGTCCCCAGAGTAGCACTAATGGGAAGTGAGGCCTAGTAGCCCCCTAGGTCATTGGAGGCCAAATCCCAGAGGTGATTGTATGACACCAATTTCTTCCTCTTCATTTCCTGGCCCTGAGGAGATCAGTTTTGCTCCACCATCTGCTCCCACCATGATGTGCCTGCTGCCTCACCACAAGCCCAAAGCACTGAGGCCAACCGATCATGGACTGCAACCTCCAAAGCCGTGAGCCAAAGTAAACCTTCCTCTTTATTAATTGATGATCTCAGCTGTATTATTGTAGTAACGAAAGCTGACTAACACAGCTGTAATAGTAACATCCATGAAAACTGCTATGAGGAAATCTGTAAGAAAATTACTGCTGGGAGAAGCCCAGACTCTCGGCCTCCTGGCCTTTGCCCTTCTGTGAATTATTTAGCAGGCTCCAGGCCGCTTAGTGGTACTAGAAAAATCTTCTATTTCATATGATAAATAATGATACTTTAAAATTTCATGTCGAGGAGAAGGTCAAGGACATCTCTACTGAATTATCACTGTCATGTTTAGTTTTTCCAGAAGGTTCTGCCCAGCCGACTTTCAGCCTCTGCAAGGAACCTCAGAGGAGAGGGAACTCACCGCTGGTAGCTGTGGGCATTTCTGATTGTTACAAGTTTTTATTACCTATGAAAATCCTGAATATTAACTAACTACCCAGAAACAGAGACCTATGTCCAAAGCTATAGCATTTCCCCAAGTATGGGAGGGGAAAGTTGAGCGTTTGCAAAGTTGGCCACGGGGACACATGATAAACTACAAGTGTTGACCTTCACAAAAATAGAATATTTTGCCTAAAATGTTGGCTAAGCAATCAGTTTTGTTCTGTGTGAATGTGTAATGCAAATAACATTAGATTATATGAGTAGTTTAAATTCCAAGGTTACTAATGTGTGAAAATTGTCAATAATGATGATGATGATGATGATGATGATGATAGACTCTCCACAGTATATATTCTTTATCCTCTGGCAGTTAGTCTGTGGAAGATATACTTGAGGTGGAAAATTTATTCCTATATTCATTCATTCACTCATTTGTATATTAGTCTTATACATACGGGGTGTCAATCATGGACGTGGCCCTAAAACAACAGGGATAAAAGACCTGAGTTTCTTTCTTGAGGAAGGAGCTCAGAGTCTGGGAGGAGAGATGATGATGTAAACCATTCATTGTGACTCACTGGAGTACTCTTGTGACTGAGGAGTAGCACCTGGATTAAATCAGAAAGCATTTCCCAAAATAGAGGGGATTATTGCAGAATGAAATCAATTACTTCTCTTCATTATTTCCTCCAGAATCCTTGGATCCTTGGTGAGTTAGAGATTTGGCTTTTTGATTAACCTCGACTCTGGTTACTTTCTCTGAAAATTTTCTCCACTTCTGGGCAAGTAGAACGGCATCACAAATAAAGAGAGTACTTAATAAATATGAAAGAAAATGAAGGAGAAAGAGAAGAATGCCACCTGTCTCACCTGTCACTTCAATCCCTGGTGATTGATTTTCCAGTCTGTGCCAAGGAACTCTGTCTTAGTACTTGACATCACATGAAATGTTGCATGGAAATTTGCGTCTTACTTGCCCTCTTTGTTTATCACACTTTCTAGGCATCCTCTTTTGTTCATCACTCCTTTAAGAGGGACTTTTAAATTGTGAAACCCAAGTCTGTCTTTTTCCCTAACTTTTCTCCCCAGCATGCACGACTCATGTGAGGAAGATGAATTTGCTTTTGTTTTCTGGCTCTGTTGAGTAACCATCAGCCTCCCTTTTTGATGAGAACCAAGAAACTTGAGCATTGGATAAAAATAAAATGTAAACCCCACTTAAATATAAGCAATCTATCCTTCATTAACTGTTAGGATAATGAACCAAATTCCCTGCTCTTCTCCTACAACGATGTTGTGAACTTAATTAGACTAAAAAAAAAAAAAAAAACCAGCATTGCCTTTCATGCATTTAGGCTAACTTTGTTTTGCAGAAGTGAATGGGTTAAAGTTGAGATTGGATGACCTTGAATGCACCTTATTAAGTGAAATGGAGCACTGCATGTAGAGAAAATGAGAAAAGGGGAAAAAAAGGCAGGAGGAGGAAAAGTTAAAGGTTGGATATATATTTTATAACTTCTACAGTGTGTATTGAAAGGGAATTCAACTGTGATGGGGATTTATGTCCCTTGGATACATGAAATTTCTCCAATTTGTGCTATTATGTAGCTCATCTTTTCACAGAAATCCAGCACTGCTGACAGATCAAGAGGTTTAACATTTCAGATCCTTTCAGCATTCAACAAATGCAATAAATATCAGAGGTGACTTGTACTGAATGTAAGAACAGATGTTGTTTCTGCAGGAAGCAGGATGGAAACTTACACCCACAGGCTTGCGGTAACTTTGAGATTTTTTCTTCTATACCTTGCTCTAAATGTAACTTGATGCCTTCTGCCACGATATTTTCATAAGCTTGGTATCTCTTGATGTTTCTTTGAAGGGCATCATTCTTGCCCAAGTTGCCACCTAGACAAGAGGTCATTTCTAAAGTGAAACTGTTAGTTTGACTCACAGCAGCTTCTAAACTTTTTGCTTGTGGACTCAGAATTTATATTTACACCTCACCCTCCAAGAGTAATTCCTGGAAAAAAATCTTTGAGAATGTTGTTTGCTTCCTATCCAGATTTGAGTGTCATGCTTTTAATGAAGAATAGCTCTGCCAGAAAGAAAGGACTCACATATGAATCTCAATGATGATGCCTCCTTCTGGAATATGGGTTTATTTATCGCGGCCGACTCTCCCCCCATGAGATGCAATATTGGTGTCTTGCTTGTGAGGACCAGGTTCCAGTTCTCTTGAAAAAATTGAATTGCACAGCTTTCCAGAACTGACAGCGCAAGTTTGGGCTCCTGCTGGAGACAGTGTTATGATGGTTTTCACACACTAGACTCTCAAATGTAACAAGACGTAGGTGGGGCTCTCTCCACGGTGGACAAAGGGAAATGTTTCCGAAGTACACTTGGAAAGTACCCTTGGTGTCTCTACAGATCAAAAGAAATGATTTCCAGTCTGGTAGGATAAATTCAACTCAGTTTAATCATCTAAGCCAAATACTCATGACTCTGGTACGGGATGACCTTAAACACTAAGAATATGATATGAGAGACACTAATAATGAACGCCTTTCTTTAAGTTGTACTCCAGCCTATGACAGATTGAGATATTCCCTGCTTGGCTCTAGCTCTGTCCTGTTCCTGGATTTCCTCTTTTGAATAATAATAGTCATTTTTCAAAAAGCCCTTTATAGGTAATAATGTACATTAACTCTCTTAATTCTTAATAACCACATTAAATTGTTATTATTGGGAATGAGCTGTCACTGCATGCTTAACATGGGTGAATCTCAAAAATATTTTAGCAAGTGAAAGAAGCCAGCTGCACACAAAAGTACATGTTGTATAATTCCATTCATGTAAAATTCTAGAATAAGCAAATCAGATCAGAAAGCAGGTCAGTGGATGTTTTTCTGGGGGCAGTGTGATGATTGAAAAGAAGCATATGGTCTCAGATATGTTCTGCTGATATATCTTAGTCTAATGTTCTGCCGATAGCGATGCTCTTGTCTTACTGTGTATTCCTCCAAACCGATGGAAAGATATACCTAAGATCTGAGCATTTCACTCATTGTACCTAATTAAAAAAAATCATTCCTATTGGGTATATAGAGATGAGGAAGCACTTAATCTAGATTAAATGAGTTGCATCCCCTTAAAGCTAAAAGAGAATAACCTATGTTATTCTCACTCTTGAACCCAGAGTTTTTCACTCTAAAACAATTTTCAAGAATAACAATATTTATATTACTTTTCTAGACAGGCAATGCATTTTTAGATGCTTTTCTTCCTGGGAATAGAGATGGATTTTTTTAAACCGCATGAGTGAGTATTGAAAAAGGAAAGAAGAGTGGTCCAGCATCTCAGATTTGATCTGAGATGTGATGGTTAATGGCTAGTGCTGGATCATAAAGCCTGAGTTCGCCGGGCGTGGTGGCGCACGCTTGTAATCCCAGTACTTTGGGAGGCAGAGACCGGAGGATCCGGGTTTGCGGCCAGCCTCAGTTCTCTCTCTCTCCCTGTCTGTCTGTCTGTCTGTCTGTCTGTCTCTCTCTTTCTACTTAGTGAGGCCCTCCACAACTTTGTGAGACTGGGTTTCAAAATAAAGTACAAAAAAAAAAAGCCGGGCTGGTGGTGCACGCTTGTAATCCCAGTACTTTGGGAGGCAGAGACCGGAGGATCCAGGTTCGCAGCCAGCCTCAGCTCTCTCCCCTTGTCTCTCTCTCTCTCTCTCTCTCTCTCTCTCTCTCTCTCTCTCTCTC
>PVJS01027833.1:0-25959 GCA_004027185.1 Glis glis
TTTTTATGCTTTATTTTGAAACCGGGTCTCACAAAGTTGCAGAGAGCCTCACTAGGTAGGTAGAGAGAGAGAGAGAGAGAGAGAGAGAGGAGAGAGGAGAGAGAGAGAGTGTGCGTGCGTGAGCGCTGAGGCTGGCCGCGAACCCGGATCCTCCGGTCTCTGCCTCCCAAAGTACTGGGATTACAAGCGTGCGCCACCACGCCTGGCTTTTTAGGCCCTTTAGAGTGTTCTTTCTCAATTTCTCTTGGATCTATCTTCAAACACATTCAAGTTTCTCCTTCATTTCAAAACAAACCCTCCCTGTGTCAGGGTGAATATGATAGCTCCGTGGAGACTCCTAAGGAGTTCCTCGGCCTGGGAAGGGGAAACTCACCACAGAGCCCCCAGGGTCCTTGGGTCAGTGTAGAAAAGGATTTTGACACATGCCAGTAAAGACAGGTTTAATTCAAGGAAAAGGGAGATACACGTTCAGGGAAACGTGGGCCACAAGATGTGAGAGCAGCAGCCCCGAATTCTTACAGTCTCTTTTATATAGGCACTGGAGTTGGGGAGGGGGTTGGTTAGAGGTACTCAGTGAGAAAATGCCTCCTTTCTTTGAAGTTTTTCTGCGGGCAAAAGATATGGATTCCCTAGGGACAGGTATTCCAGGAGCAGAGATGAGCAGAGACCAAAAGTCTGATGGCCAGCAGGTGGCCAGCTGAGTGTAAGGCTTTTTAACAACAGGTGTGATCTTTTGGAGTTCTGGTGGAAGGTGAAGTTCTTTCTCTTCCAAAACTAATCATCTCAGGAATTTCGGATGCAAAGCTAGCCCATTGTGTTCTTAAAGATATGGGTCTTGCCTCTTTGGGCACATCCCAGGCAAGCCTTGCAGGGCAAGCTAAGGACTTTAGATTTTTAAAACTGTATTCTCCTTCCCTGCCCAACTTGTCTCCTTTCTACCTAAAATTTTATCTCTTGTATTCTACCTCATCACCTGAAGGCATTCTTCCTTCCACCTGCCATGCCCAGGAGCAAATTTTCTGCCTTTATCTTTACAACCCTTTAGAAAGATGGGTTTTTTTTGCAGTACTGTGGATTGAACCCAGGGGTAGTCTACTTCCAAGCTACACACCCAGCCCTATTTTTTATTCTTTATCTTGAAACAGGGTCTCACTAACTTGGGGAGGGCCACACTAAGTAGCTGAGGCTGGCCACGAACCTGTGATCCTCCTGTCTCAGCCTCCCAAATACCGAAATTACAAACATGTGCCACCACACTTGGTGAAAGATGGATTTTTATTTATGACAGTAAGAGGTTTAAAACTACTCTGCCTTTCCTAGCTGTTTACAAAAATTTTGGGTTAGGCAAAAATTGTTCGATTACTCAAAAAATTAAAAACAGCATTGAAAACTATTAATTACAGAGAAAATTTCTCCAGACATGTTATATGAAACAATCAGGAGTAATCCTATATTCCAATAAAAAACACAAATCTTCCAAATATATGCATAGAAAAATGTCTGGAGAGAACTATCTGAAGATAGTCATGGTGTTTGTCCTGGGAGGAGGGTGGGAATATGAGAAATTTGTTTTCTTCTTTGCACTTCCTTAACAATTTTTTGTAATAAGTTGATAGGAGTTTTTATAATCTGAAAAAGGGTTGTATTGTTGTTAGTCTGTCTTTGTCTTTTCCACCTTCTCCCATTGGCTTCTTCCTTTGCATTCCACTTTCTGTCTCCACATCTTTACCAAAGTGGTCTCTTCAGAGTCACAAATGGTCAATTGCTTATTTAATTTAGTGGTGTCTTCCTGAACTTCAATTTTCTACAATGGAGATAATTTCTACTTTCCTCATAGTCTTGTAGACATTTCCAGGTGGGTGTCTAAAATGATTTCAATCTCAAAGTATCCAAAATGCAACAAACATTCTTTATTTACCTGTTTCAATTCCTCCCTGTTTTCTTCCTCTAACGAAAATATCCTTCTCATTTTTAAAGTTTCTGATGATGGCTGGGTGTGGTGGCGCATGCCCGTAACCTCAGTACATGGGAGGCTGAGTAGAATCATAGGTTCGAGACCAGCCTCAGCAACTTAGCGAAACTCTCAGCAACCTAGTAAGACCCTGTTCCAAAATAAAAAGGGGTGGGAGTGTAGCTCAGAGGTAGAATGCCCCTGGGTTCAATCCCCAGTAAAACACACACACACACACACACACACACACACACACACACACTTCTGATTACAACATTGCCTTGGTTCCATAGACCTGGACTTGAAATAGCAGTTCCAGTTTGACACTTACCTCTCCCTGGCTTCTTTTCGCATCCACTTGGATGCCAAATCTTCTGAATTCCACTTCTATAACTTCTCATTTATCTACCCCTTGTTCCTTTTTGTTCTCATAATTTTTCTAGGTCAGAAGCTCCCTTATACCTTGATCATGCTAATAGCATCCTAACAGTTTGCTTGCTCTCTAAGCTCTCCCCTGTATCAGTTGATCATCCAGAGGACCAGGGCCCAGCTCTCAGCAGGTTTCTACTTTGTGCAGAAATCTCCATGAGCTCCTCATGGTGTACCAAACCCAAACCAGATGTTCTTAGGTTTTCTTAGGCCTATCTCTTATAATTTTGTTTCCTGCTGTCTCCCAGTCTAAGCCGTATATGCTTGTCATTCTAAGTAGGCCACACATTTTTACCCAAGCACCAAATGCTGCATTCTTGTGCCAGAGAACCACAGATTCAGAAGGGACCAGGGTTAACATGTCTGATTACTTCTATGATTATTTCTTGTCCAAAGTATTTTGAACAAACTCCAGCTTGTTGGTAATCCTTTAAAAATTGGTACTCAGAACTAATTTCAGCATTCTGAATTCAATAGGTTTTTGGTCTGGGAAGAGGATTAGAGATGAGGAGTTGATGCTGAAAACTGAGACTGACTAGTTACATCCATCTATTTCCATATGGCACTAAAGTGGCTCCCCTAGAAGAGGGGAGATAACTCTGACCTCCCAAGTGAGATGTCTAATAGACCAAGGTGGCTCAGACAGGGGAATGGGGTCCTTGAGAGGAACTCACCAAAAGGAGAAGAAGAGATGAGCTCAAGTGACCCTTAGCATTAGGTCAGAGGTCAGAGGTGTAGAGAATACTGGGTTGGAAACCCATCCTGACCTAGTCAGGCTGGGGTGGGTAGTGATGGTAGAGTAGGAGCTGGGGATTCTGCTTATATGGATGTCAATTTCATGGGTAGTAACAGCAATGTCAGGCAGCCTTACTGTGGACTATACCATGCATATGGAGGGAGTGTTTTCTGTTTCACTACATAAATGGTCATAGCTACCATAAGGATGAGAGAGAGAGAGAGACTTACTGTGGTGGGAATTTCCTTTGCAATCAGCATTTAAGAGTCTAGCCTCTGGGACTGAGTATAAGTTCCTATTCTCCCATGAAGAAGCAAAAGGAAATTGGATGAATTATGGACAATTAGAAGCCTTCCCAGAGATTCTTGGGGATATCTAAGTAGAGGAATCCTAGAAATTGGTTGGACCTCTTGTGAGACAAACATATGGAGATGAGAAACATCAAGGTTTGGAGTAATACTGAAAATGGTCCTCAGTCCACTCTCAGAATGGTAAAGCTTGGGATCCAAGCATTGCCTTCTCCAAAAGATTGTAAGATCTCTGAGGATAGATGTCTGTCTTTTTTTTTGTGTGTGTGGTATTGGGGATTGAACTCAGGGCTATTATATCTCTGAGATATACCACCAGCCCTATTTTATTTTTTATTTTGAAACAGGGTCTCAATAAGTTGTGGAAGGCCTCACTAAGTTGCTGAGGCAGTCCTCAAACCTGTGATCCTCCTGTCTCAGCCTCCCAAGTATTGGGATTACAAGGGTACACACCACACCTGGTGATATCCATCCTTTAAATGTAATAAGCCCAGTGCCTGACTCTTAATGGATACTTCATCAAAGTTTTATTAATGAATGAATGAACTAGTGAATGAATGAGTAAACAAATATATGGTTGAATTGACATACATTAGAACATATAATCACCTTTATTTTAGAGTCTATTTTCTACTTATGTAGCCCAAGACCACATTGATATTTGTGGATGCCATGTTACATTCATAATTAACCCTGATCTTGCTGTAGACTGATTGTCCTCAAATTGAGGTATACTTCTGAATCACTTGGGACATTTATTAAACACAAAATTGTCTGGGCCTAGTGAATCAGAATTTCCAGGGCTGGGCCCCAAGCTTGTATATTTCTTTGGGTTCCTCTGGTTGAACTGCCACTGTAAAAAGCACCTACTTTATTTTCATAAGCATTGCTGCTACATCATATTTCCTTACTTCCTCTGTTATTGTAGTTGTATTTTGGATTCCGGCAAAATTTTATCCTGTCAGTTCTGGCTCACTGCTCTAGCTCATCAACATCTTTTTGATCATGATTCTGTCATTCATTATATTAGCTATTTCCCCTTAGATTTGTGTCACATGCAAATTATATCAGTGCACCATCTTTATTTCCATGCAAGTCATTGAAAAACATGCAGAACATAAAAGGGTTAGGAATAAAATGGATTCGTCAATTAACACCCAGAAATAAAATAAGCTTAAAATTTTTTTAACAAAAAATTCTCTTTCTCATCACAAATGCAGTTCAGAGGGACATACCACCAGGACACAGTGAGGAGATCTAATTTGTATTTCCAGCTCTGCCAATTGCCATTTCCATGATCATGGGTAAGTCACTCTTTCTTTATGAGGAAAAACATGGGGAGGACACATTAGTGCTTTGAGCTGACCTGAGTCCTCTCCTTCTGTGTTTCCTCTCTGGACCTGCCCCCAGTGCCATTTATTCCTTGTAGGACTTCACTGGAACACTGCTATTACCATGCTTGAGCAGCAGGGCCTAACTTCCCTGCTCTCAAGCCTAGTGTAGACAGATCAATTGCTTCTTTAGACCAGTGTGGGTGAGGTAGAAATTTTCAAAAAACTTTGTTGATAGGAAAAAAAAACCAGCACAAAGGAAATAGAAAGGAAAATATAAACAAGGAAATGGGGGATATTATTCATTCAACAAAAAAAATTTTTTTGCGGTACCGGGGATTGAACCCAAGGGCGTTCTACCTCCGCGCTATACCCCCAGCCCTATTTTTTATACTTTATTTTGAAACTGGGTCTCACGAAGTTGCGGAGGGCCTCACTAAGTAGAGAGAGAGAGAGAGAGAGAGAGAGAGAGAAGGGGGGGGAGGGAGAGCCAGGTAGAGAGAGAGAGAGAGAGACAGGTAGAGAGAGAGAGAGAGCTGAGGCTGGCCGGGAACCTGGATCCTCCGGTCTCCGCCTCCCAAAGTACTGGGATTACAAGCGTGTGCCACCACGCCTGGCTCATTCAACAAGGATTTGATGAGTTTCTGTGATATGTCAATCACCGATCTGGATTCGGGGATACAGCAGTGAAACTAAGGACCTGCCCTGATTTGCTCACATTCTATAGTTGGTGGTGGTGGGTAGGGTGGGGGGACAGCTAAGAAACACATCATCAGATAGACTAGGTGGTGAGAATGCTTCTGAGAAAATGAAGTATGGCAGAGGGGATGTGAGTGTGGTGGGTGGCTGCCATTTTTGTAGGATGTTAAAGACAAGTCCCTAATAAGCTGCCATAGGACATGAAGAGGAACTGTGCGACATTATGGGCAGAGAGCAGAAGCCTTGAGGGGGGAGCATGACTTTTATGGTCTAGAAACGGCAAGGGGAAGATTGAATTAGGATGAGAGGAGATGGAAGAGGCAGTATGGGACAGATTCCTTAGGCCTTGTAGTCATGGGAAGGACGTTGGGAGTTCACTCTGAGTGAATGGAGAAGCCACTTGAGAGTCTCCGAATCGAGAAGTGTCATGATCTTATTTAAGTTGGCAAAGTATGCTGAGAAGGGAATAGTCTATAGGGGCAAGTGTGGAAGAAGGGAGACCAGGAAAGGGGCCACTGGATCAGAGTGGAGGTGGTGATGTCATACAAGTGTTCAGATTGGGAATCTACTTGGAAGGTCAGTCAGCAGGATATGCTGGTAGATTGGATGTAGGGTGTGTGTGCGTGTGTGTGTGTGTGTGTGTGTGTGAGAGAGAGAGAGAGAGAGAGAGAGAGAGAGAAAGAGAGAGAAAGAGAGAGAGAGAGAAAGAGAAAGTGAAGGGAGATCTTGGACACATTAAATCTGAAATGACTTCTCAACATCTGAATGAGTCAGGGTTTGGTTGAAATAACAGAAACCACTATGGCTGTGTCAAGGAGACTCGGTATCTCAGGGGTGCTTCAAAATTGTATTTACACATCTCCATATCTCCAGGTCCTGAAGTCTGCCCTTGGCCCTGCATTTTCATCTGACTCATTCATTTTGTATAAGGTAACCATATTAACCATTTATTTACTCCCAAGAAAGTTAGGCTGGTTTTCTCTCTGGAAAAGCCTAACTTTGCTCAGCTGTGATTTTCATGGATGAGCCTCTATCACAAGCTCTGAAACAGGCTAGACCAATCTGAGGACTGACTGAAGACTTCTGGACTTTTTCCTAATTTATAACTGGAGTCTTTACCTGTTAAATTTTTGTTTCCTCTAGGAGGATTATTATTGTTGCTACCGCATTTGCAGAATGGAGATGACTAAGATACTGTGGGCCAGGGTATCTTCCCAAAGATAATCACTTCCCCATGTTCCCTATGGTGACTCAGAAAAGTGCTCCCCCTGCCATCCAACCGCTCCCATTGCCCACAGGAATCAGACACTGCACGTTTCCAATAGAAAACTACATTGAACAAAGTATCAATAAGAACAATCGACCCATTCATATTCCTTTCTATAAATAAAGGGCTGGGTTAGCATCAAGGTAGATTCTAAGCAATGTGTGCTTGTATGATGTTGATACCCTGACATATATCAAAATGTATAATTACAATGTACCAATAAACGAACATAAAAAAGATAGATTCTATCCCAAGATTCTGATTATCAAGGGGCATACAATAACAATAATTTAAGAAAAAAAGAACCGGGTGTGGTGGCGCATGCTTGTAATCCCAGTACTTGGGAGGTTGAGACCGGAGGATCCGGGTTCATGGCCAGCCTCAGCTACTTAGTGAGGCTGCAACTTAGTGAGACCCTGTTTCAAAATAAGGAATAAAAAATAGGGCTGGGGGTGTAGCTCAGAGGTAGAATGCCCCTGGGTCCAATCCCCAGTACCGCAAAAAAAAAAGAAAAAGAAAAAAAGAAATAAAAAAGAAAAGCAAAACAATAACAACAACAACAACAAGAAGCCCCCTGCCCAAACCAGGGAACATTATTTCTTACCTTGATTCTGAGGACGATTCTGTAGTTAGGACTATAGGATTCTTATTTTAGGTGCTGCCTAAGGCATCAAATGAAACCATTTGTCTCAGGTGAAGTTGGAGCTCATAGCATCTTACCCCCACTCCTTTTCAGTTTCCCTTTCTTTTATTTTCTGTGAAGGTGTTAATGAACAGTTAATTGTGTAAGGATGGGCTTGCTACAAAAAAGGAAAAATATAGTCATGAAACCAAAGAAAACCATTTCAAAAACTGTTAGCAGAAAATTAGAAATGCGATCTTTTGCAGAACCTCAACAGGTTCAAGAGCAGATGAAACAGATTCAAGTACAGCTCCTTTCCTCTGGCTCCTACCAAGTCCCCCACTCCAGCCCATCCTAATTTTGCAACTGCTTTTGTCATTTCCCTGAGCACCTCCAGGGAAGAAAGTTCTATAGCCTCTAGTTACTGATTATGAAGGGCAAAGAGACTGCAGGGTAACCCTAGAGGAATGTTCCTTCATCAAGAAAGCTTTCCTTCAAGCTTAGAGGATGTAATTGGGAAATTGAGAGCCAGATAGAGGAGAACCTGGGCTAAAGCAATGCATTGGCTGTGTCTGTGAACCTGAGATGATGCTTTGTGTGTACCAGCTTGGGAGAGAGTTTGAGGCACCATTCACCTTGTGACCAAGAAGACAGAGTATATCTGATTAGCAGAAGCAAGCAGGGGGAGGAGATATGCTCTGTACCCTGGACCTTTGCAGAGGCCTTGTCTACTTTTCCCTTTAGATCCCCAGAGTCTCGGTCTCCTTGCCCACCCCCTCAAACCCATCATCCTAACTATTTTTACACACAGTTCCCAGACAGTGGTTCACACCTCATATTGACAGAGTGGCCTGGACTTGGAGTGGTGAGAAGTGTGATGAGCCATGACTCACTTTGTTTTCACCATTTGCGCCAGGCAGTCAGCCCATCCATTATCTGTGGCTTGTCTCATCCCTCCTAAGCCTATTATCTCATCCCCCTTTGCCCAGTGGACATTTACTCTCTCCCTTTGCTCGAGCCCCTGGGACTGTCTGCATTACCTTCTTATGTGCTCATTGTCCAATATGGTGTCATTTGCAGATAATATTAACATGCCATTTAAACTGTCCCAGATCACTAATAAAAATATTCAATGAGTCAGAAGGTGACAACTCACTCTTGCCATCTGCAGTCTGTTAACATTTGTCATTATCACAAATGCTTCAGTCTTTTAAGTCAGAAATCAGACCCTGCAATACTAGCAGTCAACACTAGACCCATTCAAACCTGTCATCATGTGCAATGACAACCCCCCTAGTTAACCATGATCACCAGTAACATTGGCCCACAGTGGTGGCCTGTGCAACCCTCAAGGAGCAGACCTGGGTGGGGAACAAGGAAGCGATGATGTTGCCAGAGCTGAGACTCAGTGGGTTTGGTCTCTGGAGACTGCTGTGACACGTCATTGTGTTGACGCTGGGATTGGCTTAGTGAAGGCGGGGCTCACATAGGGTGAGTACTGCCTGGTCCTTTGACAGGCAAAGCAGATTCTTTTTGGTTTGAATTATTTGGCTGCCCTGTCTACCCTGATGAAAGCAACACTTTAATATATATATAAATCTGGAGATTTATAAGATATGTTATCTTATTTCCTTGACCAAAATCTTAAGTGCTGATTTAAACATCATTATTATTCAACTTTATGATTTGACTTTTTCTTTTTTCAAGGTTATTCTGATTATTTTTTAAATTTATTTTTAAATATTCTCATCATTCATTCACTATTTTACTCAGCCATTGACGACTTTTATTTTTGATAGAAAATTCTGGTTTTTTTTTCTGGAAAATTTAACTTATTCTGTGTTTATGTGTGTGTGTTTCAGTCTGGACTATATATATATATATGGACTATATATATATATATATATATATATATATATTGGTGGACTACAATCTTACAGATTCTTCTTTTTTTGCAGTACTATGGATTGAAAACAGGGGCATTCTACCTCCGAGGTACACCCCCAGGCCTATTTTTTTATTCTTTATTTTGAAACAGGGTCTCACAAAGTTGCGGAGGGCCTCACTAAGTAGCTGAGGCTGGCCGCGAACCCGGATCCTCCAGTCTCAGCCTCCCAAGTACTGGGATTACAAGTGTGTGCCACCACACCCGGCTTACAGATTCTTCTGTATCTTCCATTTTTGGTGTGGATTCTATTTATTTATTTATTGATTGATTGATTGGTGCTGGGGATTGAATCCAGTTCTCTCCCACTGAGATACACCCTCCAGTCCTATTCTCTTTTCCTACAGAGGTTTGAGTGTTTCTTCAAAAGCCCATGCTGTAAGTGTTATTTCTTCAGATGACTGAAATTTCACTTCAAAATGTATGATTTCTATACTTTCAGTAGACTGTAGGGTGAGCTTTTTCCTTTTTTATGGCCACAGGTAGAAATAAGACATGGACATAAAGGACATCAATATAAGGGACTTAGTGATCAGTGATGCCATGTTGGTTCCACTGGCTGTGACAGAGATGCTATTCCTATCCTAGAGGACTGGGTATGTGGGGCACTAGAATATGGAATATCTGCTGGGAATCTGAAAGCAGGAAAAGGGAATTTTTGAATTAGCAGCCATAAGTATCATGCTTATTATTTCTTGGAACAGTTTCCTGAAAAAGGCAGTAACACCAGCAAGAAGAGGGTGGAAAATCAGCCTTTATGAACTTTCAATCATTTACTTAACTCTAATTGATTATACCAGGAGTTGAATTAAATGCTTTCCCTGCATTAATAATGATAATTATTCTCCATGCTTATTGAGAATAATAATTCTCAATAATCTCATCAACTCAGTTTAGAGAGGTTAAGTAATGAAATATTTCTGAGGTCGGTCACACAACTTGCCAGAAGAAGAGCTGGGACACCACCCTATGTGACTCCAAAGTTTGAGCTGATGCTGCTACTCTAAAGTTCCTATCACCTCCCACTGCACCAAGCTGGGGACAAAGCTTTTAGCAACACGTGGGCCTTTAGAAGATATTCCAGATCCAAAGCCGGGTAGAGTGGTGCACACTTGTAATTCCAGTACTTGGGAGGCTGAGACAAGAGGATCACAAGTTCACCTCCAGCCTCAGCAACTTAGTGAGACCCTGTTTCAAAAAAAAAAGTAGAGCTGGGGGTGTAGCTCAGAGGTAGAATGCCCCTGGGTTCAATCCCCAGTACCACCACCACCAAAAAACAAACAAACAAACAAACAAACAAATAAATAAATAAATAAATAGAAGAATGTATTCCAGATCCAAATTATAGCACGTATATAAAAAGTATATTTAAAAAATTTTTGGGGTACTTGGGATTAAACCCAGGGGCATTCTACCTCTGAGTTACCCCTCCAGACTTTTAAAAATTTTCTTTATTTTGAAACAGGGTCTGACTAGGTTGCTGAGAGTCTTGCTAAGTTGCTGAGGCTCATCTCAAATCTAAAATCCTCATGTCTCAGCCTCCCAAGTAACTGAGATTACAGGCATGTGCTACCATACCCAGCTTAAAAAAATTTAAATCACTGTAGTTTAAAATTCTTTATTGACAGAGCAGCAGGCGTCTGCTGTATGTGGGAAAAATTGATGCTGTCCCCAACTGAGCCTGCTGCTATTCTAGTTCACCCATAGCAGCACAGTCAACAGTCGTCTATCCTCAGAAATGGAAGGCCACATTTTGCTTCCCTTGGTGCCAGGGTCATTTTACGAATGAATTCAGGCCTGGATCTACTTGACTTTTCTCTGATATTTTGCCTCTGGGATGTGAACAGTAACCATCTCATTTAAGTTACCTCTAGGTAAAGACTGACATCCTGCTCCAGAGGCGCCTTTAAGAGCAGATGCTTCCTAAGAGCACCTTCCTAAGAGAGCACAAACTCAAAGCACATTGTTCTCTTGTGGCACCCTAGGTCCACTGGAGAAGGGAAGGCAAGGGTCACAGCTCTTACCCCTCAAGCTGGGGACAGATGGCAGTGAGGAGGGAGAGGAGAGCTGCTGCTCAACCTCTGTTGGGTCCTGCTTCCTCTGGCCACATTCAGACACGGGTCCAGCAGGTGTACTAGCAATGGCACAGGGCAGAGAGGGGCCCTCTTACCACAGCCTGGCAGAGAGGCCAGCAGACTCATGGGATTACCAGGATCATTTTGGGAGCATTTGGATACATGCACCAATCTGAGTAAAAAATCAACCAGACTGATAATTCAAACTCAGCACTGGTACCCCAACTTCATAATGATTACATTATAATAATAAAATTGCATCAGTGCCTCTGAGCTTCAGTTAGTTTAGTGGACAGGCTGGTGGTCAAAGGGAGAAGCATGGCTTGGAGGGCCAGGGCCTGGAAGGGTTCTCAGAGGTGGCTCCTGGAGATGGCTACCAATATGGACAGGAAACTCAGCCAAGAAAGGAAAATGAGCTAGTGCCAAATTAAAAATGCATTAATTGAGCTAGGTGTGATGGCACACACCTGTAATCCCAGTACTTGGGAGGTTGAGACAGGAAAATTGCAGGTTTAAGGCCAGCCTCAGAAATTATTGAGACTCTCAGCAACTTAGTGAGATCCTGTTTCAAAAAAAAAAAAAAAACCACCAACAAAGGTCTGGGGGTGTATCTCAGAGGTAGAATACCCCTGGGTTCAATTTCTAGTACAGAAAAAAATTCATTGGTAGAGGATGTTGATGTTATTTTGTGGATTTTGAGTTTCTGGTCTGGAGTTTATTTTATATGCTCTTGACTGAAAAAAGGTCAGCATTTACCATGTGTTTGGTACTATGCTAAGTGCCTTACATGAATTATTTCACTTAATCCTTATATGAACCCTATCAAATAGTATTCTTCTTACTTCACAAATAAAAAGGAAATTAGATGTTAATGCTGTACACAGGCTTTCTTCATGTACTTATTCTTCCTTTGCCACCATTGTGGTGTTTGTGCTTTGCTTGTTGAAAGCCAGCAGACCTGGCTACGCTCCCTCTGGGCTACACTGGTGAAGGGGCAAAGCATTGCAGCTTACTACAGTGTGGCACAGGCAGCACCTCCCAGCCAGGGATCAGAGATCTCAGGTTATATTTAGCACTGCACACTCAGGGACATTTATGGCTCTCAAGCCCACCATCTTCCAAAGTGCTGAAGGAGCCCCCAGGGAGACTGTCTCCAGGGACTTCTAGAGGATCTCCTTCCTGTGAAATAACAGAGCCGCTCTTGAAGCAGGGAGCCATGGCCAGTAGTTAGCAGGAATATGGTATATGTTCATCTCACCGCCATAAGTCACAATTTATTTATGTTAAATAAACTTGTAATTAAGTTAAAATTATTTTTAGTTAAAATTATTTTTATATACAGTACAAATTGTATATACTTATGGTATACAATACAATTTGCGTGCGTGTGTGTGTGTGTGTGTGTGTGTGTGCATTCTTCCTCTGAGCTACATCCCCAGGCCTATTTTATTTTTTTAATATTGAGACAGGGTCTCACTAAGTTGCTGAGGCTGGCCTCGAACTTCCGATTCTCCTGTTTCAACCTCCCAAGTACTCTGGGATTTCAGGCATGCACCACCAAGCCTGGCCAATATGATGTCTTGAAATATGTATACATTGATCTAATTAGCGTGTAAATTACCTCACATCCTTATCTTGAGTGTATGTGCACGTGTGTGTGTGTGTGTGTGTGTGTGTGTGTGTGTGTATTGAGAACACTTAAAATCTATTCTCAGCTGTTTTCAAGTGTATAATACACCTCTGTTAACTATAGTCACCATTTGGTACTATAGATCTCTTGCACAAATCGCAATTTAAAAATGGATCTCCCTTGCATTCAAACATAATAAAATGTACACTCCTGCATCATTGGCAAATGGTTGGAGTGCATCAGAAGTAAAAGATCTTCCTGATAGTCTACTGGCAGAGGAGTGGTTTCCACCATGTTTGACATGTTTTCACTCCCTTAATAGTTCTTGATCAATTGGGTTCAGACCCATTCATGATGATTCTCAGCACTGCTGCAGGGTGATGCCAATCGTGCGCTCTGGTGAGGGGCAGGAGAGGGTACAGGACCTCAGGTGGAGAGCAGGCTGACAACCGAAGGAGAGGGTGAGGAAGAAGAACTAGCTTCTTAATCAGAAGTTAAATGAGAAGCTAGTTCTTCTGGCTGTTCGGCTCAAAGGGGTGCCACACCAGTTCTGCTTGCGGTCCACATTTATGGACAACCCAACACTTGACCCCACTGCGCACGAGGAAGTAGGAAATAGAGTTCTGGCCGAGCATGTCATACTCGGAACAGGAAGCAGGACCTGAGGCCAGTGCTTAACTTCTCTGCCAGAGACTAGCATTGAGGTTTTCTCAGGGACCACATTCAGGGGCTTCTTAAAGAGACCCACGGCCAGCTGCCCATTTTCATTTACTGTAGTAACATTGAGTTAAAACTGGCATTCCATTGGAGCAGGGCAGGCAGTCTCGAGGCACATGTCAAAGGCTTGTGAGATTGTGCTGAGTGGCCTGGCAGTGGCATGGTGGAGGTTGGAGTGTGTGGGAGTAACAGGTTGGGAAACCTCACCTGGAGGCCTTCCCGGGACCTCCTGTTGCCATCCTGTGGTTTAGCAGCTCAAACTGGACTAGTTCTGGTGCAACATTCCCAGGTAACTGGGACCAATTTTCTAGACCATCCTGGGTCACTGGTCTGCCTGAATGTGTGGGCCACAGTGGTCATTTTGCCCTGTGCTCCCTCTGCCCCTCAACCGAACCCCATTCCCACTGGCATCCTGAGGAAGGTATGAGTAGACTGGCCACCCATGTCTGAAGGGTGGCTCTTCTCCCACCCCAGGGCATCAGCCAACCACAGGGGAGTAAAGGATGAAAGCTCGTCTTGAACCTGCGATCCTCCTGCCTCCGCTTCCCAAGTACTGGGATTACAGGCATGGGCCACCACACCTGGCTTTATTTTTTATTTTGAAACAGGTTCCTGGTAGGCTGGTGAGGGTCTCACTAGGTTGCTGAGGCTGGCCTGGGACCTGTCATCCTCCTGTCTTTGCCTTCCAAGTACTGGGGATTATAGGCGTGCACCACCATGCCCAGCTCAGCTCCAATTCTAATTGATGCAATGTCTTAATGAAATATATCTTGTTGAGTTAGTCCTTTCAAAATTTAAGTGCAGGCTCCTCTACTTCATGTGCCAGTGAAGTAAACAGAAGGGTTTACTTAACCACAGAGCACCGTGAACCAAGAGCCCCTACAGACTAGCCCGGTGGGCAAAAGTCTTCTTTCAATTTAAAACTATGTATGCTTTGTTTCCTGTCATTATGATTGTAGTTCCTTTCTTTATGCTTGCTGACATATAAAAAGAAGCAAAAGGCTTCCTAAGTCATTCTATTTTTTAGTTGCACATTTTTTTTTACTTCCTGGGAAAATAATATTTTAACTGGAAAGCTTACGATCACCAGGATACTGAAAAGCATGTTTGTTGTAGGAAACTTCTGTCCTTTACTTACCATCAATTGTTTGTATGGAAAATTGAGGTTGCTTATTTAGGCTGTATATGAACTTCCCAGTTCTGTGTTAATTAACCTACTGATCTCATAAGCAAATTCACCAGCTTTTTGTTAATTGACTTTCCACTAGATACACTGTGTATGTGCTTATGTTAAGTGAGATTAGCCAGTCACAGAAAGTGAAGGGTCATATGTTTTCTCTCATATGCGGAAGCTAGGGAGTAATCAGGATACCAGAGGGACTTCAGATAATGGAGGAGAAACTCCAGCGGAGCCAGGGAGGTGGTCTAGGAGAAGGGGGGTAGGGGAAAGGGAGGATCAATGAAGAAATCACTTCCATTGATTTTATGTACATAGGTGAGAATACCAATGTCAATCTCAATATCCTGTCTGGGGAAGTGGGGAGTGGGGAGGGAGCTGGGAGGAGCCCACCAAGTGCTATGAGCATGTATGTCACTGTCGCTATGAACTACATTATGATGTGAGACTATAATGCACCAATAAAAGTATTAAAAATAAAGGCCATGGATTAAAAAAAAGCAATAATTCTAATCTGATTTTCTCCCTGTAAAGCTGTTTGGAACAATGGGTGGCTCTCATAGATTTCGACCCAAACATAGTGGAGAGTTTCACGGTTCCACAGTGTTCTCTTAGACAAGGAGAGGTAACTCTTCAGACTATACTTTCTTCTCTGTGTGCATTGGTTTTATATTTTTAGGAAAATGGTCATTAATGGGCCAAACTACAACAATTTTCAGACAATGACTGGTTTATCATTGTATCCCGAGTCAGCCGTATTTTGCAATGCATATTGTCACTCTACCGTGGTTTCTCTTTCTGCCACTTCTTTTGCATTCTAGTGAACTTCTCTGACCCTGTCAAAGGTGTGTGTGTGTGTGTGTGAGATGGTGCTGAACCACCACAGCCAAATAAGAACATCATGGTGGTGTTAAAGTGCAAGTTTCAAGATGTCTGGAGTTGCCTCAAGGACATTGTTAAGTTCAGTAAGCACAGAGATTTGTGAACATCCTTTGACATCATGAACAACATCATAAAAATGATTGCAACCTGGGAATGAATGGTCAGCAATTGAATGACAGGAGGTCAGAGGAAGCTGGTCAGTGGTCTGTTTTGACTTCAGAGGATTCAAAGAGAAGAGCTGTTATTGTCAGTGTACAATCCCAGGGCCACATCTTCACCTGGGCGTAGCTACAACCCTGTGACTTACATGTAGTCAGTGCTCCAATGTCCAGGAATGAATCTCTGGTACCTTCACCAACTAAAAGGGGTACTTATGTTTCTGCACATGGCTGAAATATTAACCACACACAGTAGACAATGAAAAATATAAGCCTCCATCCTCTCTTTTCCAGTTCCATTCTCCAAGGGAATCACTGTTAGTATTTCAGAAATTTTATTAAAAATTTTTTTGTAGTACTTGGGATTGAACTCAAGGGTGTTCTACCTCTGAGCTATACCCTCAGCCCTTTTTATCTTTCCCTTCCCTTCCCTTCCCTTCCCTTCCCTTCCCTTCCCTTCCCTTCCCTCCCTCCCTCCCTCCCTTCCCCTCCCCTCCTCTTCCCTCCCCTTCTCTCCCTTCTCTCTCTCTCTCTCTCTCTCTCTCTCTCTCTCTCTCTCTCTCTTTCTTTTTGTTTTGAAACAGGGTATCACTGAGCTCTGAGGCTTAGTGGACAGAGGGTGATGGAGAGCCCAGGTGGGGGAGGATGAAGCACATGCTCCTCAGTGTCTATGCAGTAGATGCTCTTAATACCAAACATGACAAACCTTCACAAATTCCAACTGTTAAATTCAGATTTAATGGTAGGAATATATAACTGAAATGAGCTTAATAAGATAAAAAATTAAAAATTCCTTCAATAAAAATATTTCTAGTCATTTTGGGAACTTCTGGTACTTACTCTATAGCAAGTGGGGATAATATTGCCTTATGTTGGAGAATTCTTTTATGATTTCTCTATTATTATAAACACATATTAATTATACAAATTAATGGGATTCACTGTAATAATTTTGTACATGCACTAATCATATCCATCCAGCCTTTCTCTCCCCTTACCCCCTCACATTGCACCCTTCTCAGACCCTTTTAATTCCTCTTCTATTTTAAGGTCAATGGGTTTTTTTTTGGTTTGTTTTTAATTTACACATATGAGAGAGAACATGTGATATTTTATTTCTATGTCTGGCTTATTTGGCTCTCAACATCACGTCCTCCAGTTCTATCTACTTTGCTGCAAATGACAGGATTTCATTCTTTATGGCTGGATATTACTCCATTGTGTATATATACCATATTTTCTTATCCATTCATCTGTTGACAGACACCTAGGCCTATTCCAGATCTTAGCTATTATGATTAGTGCCACGATAAGCATGGGCATTCAGGTATCTCTTTTGCATGCTGACTTCATTTCCTTTGGCTATGTACCCAGGACTGGGATTTCTGGATCATATGGAAGTTCTACTTTTAGTTTTATGAGGGCCCTCCACATTTTTCCCATAGTGGTTGGTACTAATTTACATTCCTACCAACAGTGTATACAGGTTCTTTTTTCTCATACCATTGTTAGCATTTGTTATTTTTTGTTTTTTTTGGTAATAGCCATTCTACTTGGGATGAGGTAGTATCTCATTGTAGTTTTGATTTGTATTTTGGAAAAATTTTTAAATTTAAAATATTTAAATTTTTATTCATGCATATGTGTAACATTTACTGGATATAAACATCTATCAGACATGTACTATATAAGAGACTTTATGTTAGGCCTATGTTACCTTTCATCTCATCCACACTTGCATCAGCATATCCATACAATACTAATACTCTGTCTTTTTACCATTTCATTTCCCATTCTCCCTCTTCCAAGCTGCTATTAACATTAGTGTGACACTGTTAGGTCAGGAGGGGATGAATCATGTGGCATATTTCCCAGTCTTCCCTCCACCCCATCACTCATATCAGGGCCATTTGGAGACTCACTTATCTGGAAATGGTGGTGACACATTCTGCCCCCAAAGACAGGAAGGAAGAGGGTGACATCAGGTAGGGGAGGACTTTCAGGACAAGAGACTGGTATGTGTTAAGGACTTAGCACAGTGGCTGACCCATGATATGCACACCACAAATATTGCTGTTAGGATTGCTGGCCTTGTCTCTGGGTTGACGTAAGTCTGCCCAGTGGGGAGAACTCATCCCCCTCTGTCCTGCTGACTGCTCTCTAATGAAAACTCCCAGAGGATCTTTTCAGAAGGGAAGCTATGGTAAAGTGGCTCAAGATTAAATTTAATATGGCTGTTTATCAAGCAAATGAGACTGAAGAAAAGGATGGTTTTATATAAAAGAAGATGAGAACAGGAACATGGCAGATCTCCTCGCCTTCTTCCTGACCTTTCTGGCTGGAGCAAAACAGTTACTGTAATTACCTAAAGTAGCTGAACTTTAATTCACTTAGGGATCCCAATTAATAATAGACTAAAAGAAATGCAAAGAGTTCAACCTCAATTTTGGACTCCCCTCTAAACTTGCTGACAAAGAGATTCTGTCTCTAGATTTGCACATAGAAAACTTCTCTTTTTAAGTTGATTATCTTCTGTATTTGTCATAGTGACATATATTATCTCAGGTATTTGTTATAGCAAACTTGAAGAGCTTGCTAAACTGACTTGGCAGGGCTCTTTGCCCAAACTGGTTTTTTTTTTTTTTTGGTGGTACTGGGGATTGAACCTGGGGGAATTCTACCTCTGAGCTACACACCCAGCCCTACTTATTTTTTATTTTTATTTTTAAACAGAATCTTGCTATGTTGATGAGAGTCTCAATACTTGCTGAGGCTGTCCTCGAACCTGCCATCCTCCTGTCTCAGCTTCCCAAGTACTAGGATCACAGGTGTGCACCACCGCATCCGGCTCAAACTTGGTTTTACAAGAAAGATAGCCTAAGAGAAGGTTCAGAAGTCTGTCTAAATTTTGGTCCTGTAGAGAATCTTTGTCAGAGATTAGAGCTTCAACATATGTATTTTGAGGATTAAGGTTTCAACATGAGTTTTGGGGGACATGACTCAGCTGCAACATTACATAAGGATTTGTGTCCATGCTATCTTTTACCAGGATATTGGCTAGCCATTGCTGTACAACAGAGTGACATAAAACAATTTTCTGCGAGCCTCATGTGCCTGTGAGTGAGCTGGGGCTCTGCTGATAGGGTTGGTCTGTTTCTCTCTCTGCTTCACGCTTAGGCAGCATGGACAGCTCTACTCCAGGAGTCTCTCATCCTCCTCCTAGGATGGCAGGCTAGCCCCAGGCATGTTTTCGTCATAGTGAAGGATGAGTCCCCACTGCTCAGGTACAAGCCCTACGCATGATTCACCTGCTAGCATCATCAAATCACATGGCCAAGCCCCAAATAAAGGTATGGGGATATATATTCTGCCTTTAGAGGAATTTGGAGCCCATAGTAGAAGTGTGCATAAAGGAAAGACAAGGAGGGATTGTTAGAAGTAAATTTTTATGGTGTTGTTAAAAAAGACACATATTTGAAAACAGCTTGGCAAGGCGAATTTTACTTTTTGCAAAAAGGGATCCTGTCACAAATAAGGTCTGGTGTGCAAGAACAACATGGAAGAAGTTACTGGGTATTTATCTTCAGCACGGGGCTTCTGTGCTGTGCTCCTATTGGTGGGAACCTCACAATCTTTATGCCATTGGCTGAAGGGGATGCTGGGGGAGGGTTTGGCACTCACAATTTCCAGGAAATGCTATCTACAAAAATACAAGCACATGTAAAATTACACAAATGGCAGTTTTATAATATGGAGCCCAAGTCAAGCTATTTCTTTGATAGAAAAGATCTAATTATTTCTCACAATTCCTGTAATCAATGTAATCATTCATGTAATCAATTCATGTAATCAATGGATTACATGATCCATGTTAGATCAAACATAATAGCCAGGTCTTGAAACCCAGTAATAAATTTTTCAGGGTCCTCTGAAAATTGACCCAATTTTTTCTTTAATCAGAGTGGCATGGTTTGGAATGCCAAGTGTTTTATCACCTCTAATTATCTTTGAAGATTATCACAATACAATTTTGGAATATACAAATATTAACCTTAAAAAATATTACTATTAACAATTTTTTGATTAGAGGATATCAAAATGGCAAAGTGTTTTCTTAAGTTTTGCATTTTAGAAGATACTTAGGAAACACAAATATATTTAACTTATAAAGGAGCCAGTATAATACATAGAAGCTAACATATTAACTTAACTTTAACATATATTAACCACACTAGGGAAATTCAGAATTTGTGGTTCAGTAATATAACTATAATTACAAGTCTATTTATGTTAACAGCATAGAACAAAATCAAAGAATAGTTCCAGACTTTTTATAAGCTTAGAGAATAGCATTAATAATCAGAAATAAGCTTATTACCTGATAGACAGTTGTATCTCTCATACAATAATAAATCACTTGTCAAGGCAAACAGATGTAAACCAGGTCTTAATGATGGACTTTGGTACTAAACAGATGAGAGAAGTAAAGTATAAATACAATGCACATTGCATAAAGAGATCTCTTAACACCCATGGGCTAGCTTGCAAGTATATAAAATCCATACACCTTTAGTTTTATAAGCTTTTTATAAAACATTTAGATGAACCTACATACACAGTATATTTCCCTCTCAGACACACACAAATATATGGTGTCAAATATAGTAACCCAAAGTTATAAACCCTGATTCTGCTAAAATGCAGCTTGCTAGGTAATCAAGGACAGTAAAACACAAGAGATTATTTTGATAAAACCTTTCCTCTTAAACAAGTTTTTCATAAATGTCACTAAGAGCAGAAAACTGGGCTATGTCTTTGAAGACCACTCTTGCTAAAAGACCAGTAACAAGATAAGAAAATAAGGCTTTCTTTACAGGCTCCTACCCCTCTGAGGTAAACAAAGGAGGGCCTCTCCTGGCAGCTAAAAATCACAGATAAGGCCGGGCATGGGGGCGCATGCTTGTAATCCCAGTACTTTGGGAGGCAGAGACCAGAGGATCCGGGTTCGCAGCCAGCCTCAGCTCTCTCTCTCTCTCTCTCTCTCTCTACCTAGTGAGGCCGTCCGCAACTTCGTGAGACCCTGTTTCAAAATAAAAAAGTATAAAAAAATAGGGCTGGGGGTGTAGCGCAGAGGTAGAACACCCCTGGGTTCAACCCCCGTACTGCAAAAAAAAAAAAAAAACAACAGCAAAAAACACAGATAAGGCAACTACACCCAGCAAGATGGCACCACCCAGTCCCAACCACATGGAACCCAAGATGACAAACTTTAAACTATAAAAAAAGTTAAGCTTTGGCGGGAAACCCAGTAGGAAAGAAACTGGGTACCTTACTATAAAATAACCATCCTCTGCTACCATGATAACCAACTGTCCAGGCTTTGGACCTCTTTTCTTTTCTTTTCATGCAAAAATCTTTAACTGCCTTAATTCCAATCCCTTTTTTTATTATAATACCTCCTCATACTTATGAATATCTCCTATTATTTACTGCGGTTTCTCTTTTGTCTTAGCAACTTTTTTTGTGGTACTAGGGATTGAACCCAGGGGCATTCTACCTCCGAGCTACACCCCCAGCCCTACTTTTTATTCTTTATTTTGAAACAGGGTCTCACTAAGTTGCAGAGGGCCTCACTAAGTAGTTGAGACTGGTCATGAACCTGCAATCCTCCTGTCTCAGCCTCCCAAGTACTGGGATTACATGCGTGCTCCACCATGTCCGACCTTTGTTTTAGCAACTTTTTAACTTACACTCCAAACAATTTTTATAAAAACCTATCTTAAACTGCTCCCTACATATATAAAAACACATTTAATAGGCTCAAACATATTGTCTTTTGCTAATGTTAAGCCAAGAGTACTTCATATTTAGCAGTTGATGTTCAGCTTTTAACTTACTTATGCACAATTTAGATTTATTTTTAAAGATAAGCCATTTATAAAAACTTACTTGCATTTACCTAATTTACCCATTTTAATATCCAGTCAGCACCTTAAGCCATTATTTTAACAAGGTAAAAAAATTCTAAAAAAACAATGAACATTGCAACAGACAATAGAATACTAATTGGCTAACCTAAAATAAATCTGTTAATCTTTGTTTTTTATGGCATCTTACCAACACATTTAAACTTTATTTTTTATTTTTTATTTTTTGGCAGTACCAGGGATTAAACCCAGGGGCATTCTACCTCCAGGCTACACCCCAGCACTATTTTTTATTATTTCTTTATTTTTTATTTATTTATTTTTTTTTTGAGGTACCGGGGATTGAATGCAGGGGTGTTCTACCTATGTGCTATGCCCCCGGCCCTATTTTTTATACTTTTTATTTTGAAACAGGGTCTCACAAAGTTACGGAGGGTCTCACTAAGGAGAGAGACAGAGAGGGAGAGAGAGAGAGAGAGAGAGAGAGAGAGAGAGAGAGAGCTGAGGGTGACCGCGAACCCGGATCCTCCGGTCTCCGCCTCCCAAAGTACTGGGATTACAAGCATGCGCCACCACGCCCGGCTTTATTCTTTATTTTGAAACAGGGTCTCACTAAGTTGCGGAGGGTCTCATTAAGTAGCTGAGGTTGGCCGCAAACCTGGATCCTCCCATCTCAGCCTCCCAAGTACTGGGTGACAAGCATGCGCCACCATGCCTGGCTCTAAACTTATTTATTAAAGACTTAAGTCACGTGAACCAAAAAGTATTTGGATCCATTATTTTTAACCTATGAGCGCTCTTATCTCTCCAGTATTGTAAGATTAGGCCCAAGGGACTACCAGAAGCAATTTTGTCCTTAATTTTGCATTTTAGGTACCGCTGAGAAGTTTATTGTTCCTACCACCCTGGTAAAATTGAAGGTGTGTGTTCCCATTTGAATATCAAACTCCATTTTCCTGTGAGGTTATTTTTTTTGAACTTGGATGCTGCTTTCCCCTCTGGCCAGGCCCCTCATGGGAAGCCTTAACCTTTGGGGTCCACATTCGTTAGGCATCTCCCGATGTCCCCATTATTTCCATACAACCTTCCTCCTGGGATATCCTGATCACCAAGGAAATACTTGATCACCTCCTGTGACACTTTCTTCCCATTGGCCTGCATGCAGGGTTACCTGGTCGTGCCGTGGAGTAAGCAAGGGCGCATGGAACATTGCCATTCTGCTTTCTGCTCAGAGTATGTTGCTGACCAGAGAATGGTGGTTTTTCCTGTCTTGGGGCTGCCAGCAACTTGGTGGCAGGATGCGTCTCCTGAGAAAGGAACCTCTGCAACCCTCTGGTGATAATTGGTCTCCCTGTATGGGCCACCAAATTGTTAGAAGTAAATTTTTATGGTGTCGTTAAAAAAGACACGTATTTGAAAACAGCTTGGCAAGGCGAATTTTACTTTTTGCAAAAAGGGATCCTGTCACAAATAAGGTGTGGTGTGCAAGAACAACATGGAAGAAGTTACTGGGCATTTTATTTTCAGCGCGAGGCTTCTGTGCTGGTGGAAACACAGCCTCACAATCTTTATGCTATTGGCTGAAGGGGATGCCGGGGAGGGTTTGGCACTCACAATTTCCAGGAAATGCTATCTACAAAAATACAAGCACACATAAAATTACACAAATGACAGTTTTACAATATGGAGCCCAAGTCAAGCTATTCCTTTAATAGAAAAGATCGAATTATTTCTCACAGGATGATGAATCGAGGTTGATGATGGAATCTACCAATATGTTCTCTTGATCACAATTATACCCATTCTTCTTCTATGCAAAACATGTTCAACTTTATCCTAACTTTCTGTTATTTCATTCCAGCTATGGTGGGATGAGGCTGAGTTATTGAGATGAGTGAAAGGGATTTAGATAAAAGGCATTGTTTTATACTGCAGGGAACTGTGTTTTTTTTCTATTATTTAAATACACAAGGGATCCTTCCCTTAGGGAACCATCCTTCTATTAACTATGTTGGAAAAATTGTTAAGTAATAGCATTTATAGTTGCCTGATGTTCAAATGGGTAATTTGTGTATTTAAATTTTTTAAAAAGTTATATTGTAATGGTTTGGATTTAGAATGTCCCCCTTGCCCTCATGGAAACAAGATAGCAATGTTGGAAGCAGGGTTTGGTTGCTAAGGGGTCCTTGGGTGTGGGCTTGGGGATTATATAAGGTTTCTTCTCCCCCTTCTATCTCTCTGTTGCTTCTGGCCTCTGATGTGAGAGCAGAGCTTTGCACTCTCCCTCTTTCCACTGTGGCAGGGTTGGAATCCCTGCAAGAAGGCCCAGATGGGGCAATTTGTGAAGCTGTGAGGATGAAGCCAAGGTTGCAAGCAAAAACCCTGAGTTTTAGAAATGTCAGAAACATGGGGATAACCACCAAGAAAGGCTGCAAGCTGCGAGCCATGGAGACAGGCTAGAAGAGCCAGAATGCTGCCCATTGCAATGAGCCAGGCCATAGGGGTGGGACTGCCAAGGCCCCTTGGAGATCACATCTAACCACTATGTGCCCCAGATGTCAGTAGTGGAGCTGCAGGATCAAATGCTTGCCCTGATGAATTTCGATACTGCTTTGGTCCCATTCCTTATTTCTATGGCTTTATTCCTCCTTTTTGGTATGCAAACATTTACTCTGTGCCATTGTACATTGGATGTATATAACTTCCTTTTTGTTTTTACAGGGGCTCACAGCCATGAGTTTACTTTGAGTCTCAGAGGAGACTTTGGACTTTGGGACTTTTGAGTAAAGCTGAAACTGTTAAGACTATGGGAACTCTCAGAGATGGACTAAATACCTTTTGCTTTGTGAGGTGGCAATGAGGTTGAGGGGGGCAGTGAAGAGTATAATAGTTTGGATTTAGAATGTCCCCCTAGCTCTCATGGAAACAAGGTAGCAATTTTGGAAGCAGGGCTTGGTTGGAAGGAGGGGTCCCTGGGTGTGGCTTTGGGGCTCTCTCTTGCTTGTGGCAAATAAATCTTACTACCTCTTACAACTGAGTGGTCAGTTGTTTTGGTTTGTGGAAGTAAGAATGTTGACCCAGACAAATATTTGAGTTTTCATCAATATTAGAATAGGGCCTCAGACCAGTTTGTGTATGAGCCCAGGGTAACTCTCTGCTTCTTGATTCTCCTTCTATGCTACGACTGTAAGAAAATGAGTAAACAAAAAAAATCTAGGGGGAGGTGGCAAGGTGGTATAATATTCTGCAGCACAAAGTGACCAATATGTTGATAATAATTAGTATTTTTGAGGACACACCCTATATTGAAGTGGTTCTAAGCACCTTGCATGTTTCAGTTTAGTAACTTTATAAGGCAGATATTACTCTTACCCCAATTTTCAGGTAGGAGGCTGGGGCACAGAGAGTTTAAAAAGCTCATGTAAAGTCACAGAGCTAATAAGAGATAAGGTTGGATTTGAATCTGGGCAGAATGATTCCATAACTCTATACTTAACCATCATGATATTCTGTCCTGATGATTCAAGGAGATTGCATGCATCTGAAATAGGCTTGCTATATAAATCCAAGGACACTTTTAGATGATATCTGCTCCAATTGTTAAATATATATAAAGGGACATTTCCTCTAAGAAACAAGAGTAGGCTATTATGGAAAAATATGTGAAAAACCCAAGAAAAGACTCAATAAAGCTAAATATAACAGCTAAAAGATACCAGGTTGGAGGCAGCAAATAACATACTTGAAGTCATGTAAAGGGAAATTAATGTAGTAAATGACAAATTTGGGAAATGGTACAAAAGCATATCTCCAAAGAATAAAATGTTTAAAATGATATACTATTAGTTGGATGGCATGTCCTGGAGATCCCATTTATTTGGATAATAATTATTCCTGAAAGAAAAAAAAAACACCCCCAAAGACAACAGCATAATTAAAGAAATAAATAAGAAGCCAGGCGTGGTGGCGCATGCTTGTAATCCCAGTACTTTGGGACCGGATGATCCGGGTTTGCGGCCAGCCTCAGCGCGCATGCGCGCACGCGATCTCTCCTTTCTCTCTCTCTCTCTCTCTCTCTCTCTCTCTCCTTAGTGAGGCCCTCTGC